>LPNX011198138.1:177719-236625 GCA_001517045.1 Pseudotsuga menziesii
ACCAACTCCATAATGTTACCTCTCATGATGCATCAAAATTTTTGATCCGTAGTCGGGACAGGGTCGACGAAATGATGGTCGACAAGGTCAGTCGGGTCGATGGTCGACAAGATCAGTCGGGTCGATATTTGAGAAGTAGCAGTTTTGTTCGACTTCAGATAATTCAATCATTCTACCGCCCACTCTTTTCCAGCCGCGGTCGAGCAGGTCCTCATAATCCTCCACTCTAAGACGATCTGTCCATGAGATGGGCACCGTTGTGGTTCAACTCCTGCTCCACAACAACCATAACCTTGGGCGACAATCCCCGCAGCATTCGTAGAAAGCGCTCTATACCCTGCATCCCATCCGAACTTCCACTGCTCATGATCCCCATTGCAGCTTCCAGATTCAATTTTCTACTACCCAAACTGGACCTTCGACTGCTAATTGCGGCCTCAATCTCAGACGTGGAATGCTTAGCTCGACCAACGCTTCCTTCTTTCTCGATCAACGCCGCTTCAATATGATGATTGTTCATGTTGAACTTAGAGCGCAGGTTTAAGTCGTTGTGCCGGACAGTGTTGGAACATTCTCGGGGCCGTTTCCTATTCATGGGAGCTCTGCCCCCAACGCCAACACCACCGCCACCGCCGTTGTGATCAAAATCCTGCTCCTCTGCCAGCAGAGCATGAAACTGTAAGACAGCGCTAATAGCGACCGCGTCTCCGGTTTTGACAATGAGCATGTCGTCGGTAAGATGGTCGGGGTGCGTTACAAGCTGGTTGAACTGGAATGGAATGTCTAATCTCGCGGCTTCCTCTGTCACTATCGCTGCAGTTTGCTGCACAACTTCCTTTTTCTCTGCTATCCCCGTCATCTTCAGATGCGGAGGTCCCCCGTGACGCTGGTTGGGCGACTGCAAACACGGTATCCACTGCGCCGGCTCTGACGCGTCCAAATCGATTATGTGCACCACCTTTTCCTTTTCCATGGACTCCAAAATCATGAGATGTACAGCGTTGAAAGCAAATTTGAGATAGGGAAATAGAGAGAAAAACACCTGACGAGCCAACACTAGATCGGAGATGGGTGGCTGCAAATGCGTCGAATTGAGAGCCTTATGCAGGCCCGGCCACGACAGTTAAAAAAATAATAATAATAATAATCAAATCATATCTTTCTTTTGGCAGGAGCATCAATACGCGACCAGCTTGTCTCCCATAATATTTCTTCATCAACGCACATGCAGTCTCTTTAAGCTTCTCCTTTCAGATTCACGAATGCACGAGCAGTATTTCCTCTTCACGACAGCTTCTCCTTTAGGTTCGACCACCTCCATCCGCTGCTGCTGTCACCCAGACCGGATAGAGGCGGCAACGGCGCCAATGTTGAAGTCTAGGGTTTCAACATTAGTCAAGCATACTTTAGGTTCATACACAGCGATCAAAGACAAAGAAATATGGGAAGGGACATCCAATCCGTCTTTGCATTATCTTTGTTAATTATTTATACATTCTGAGATAGGTTGGAGCGGTTGTACCCACTCCAACTACTTATTTGTTAATATCTATTTATCTTTTAAACTATAATTACATGATGACATTTAGGAGGTAATTAGCCCCCTCTACATCTCACAGATCACAGAAAGTTACCAATAATACATACAAAAATATACACAGATGCAAGAGACAAGAACAAGATAGGATGAACAGATTATATTATTCTTAATAGATCATACAAAGCCAAGAACTGAACTGCGTTCTTGTGTGGCTCAATAGCCTAATATACAGGTTACAAACAGTTACAATAATAACTACCTGTCGGTTCACCGAACCGACACGACTATTAGTTAACAGACTAACCACTGTGTTTACTTAGCCGACCGACGTAGTTGGTCTCTCGACTTAGTCGGCTGATCGACTAAGTCGGTCTTCGTTCAAGTCAACTTATGTCGACTTGCTCCTTCTACACATGTAAATTTCTTTAGTAATATCTCCATTCAGGAAATCACACTTCACATCCATGTGATGTACCTCCCACTGCTTCGATGCTGCAATGGCTAAGGCTAGCCTAATGGAGTACATATTTTCCACTGGTGCAAAGGTCTCATTGTAGTCAATACCATGTACCTGTAAGTATCCCTTGGATACCAATATTTCCTTATATTTCAAATGTGAAACATCAGCATAAAAATTAGTTTTGAAAACCCACTTACATTGAACTAGCTTCCTCCCTGGGGGAAGATCAACCAGCTCCCAAGTGTCGTTCTTCTGGAGTGAGCTGAATTCTTCTTTCATGGCTACTTGCCATCTTGGATCATGTGCTGCATATTCATATGTATGTGGGTCTGATTCAACCATAAAATAGCATTTATCTACAAACAAAGGGTCTTTCATGCTCAGGGCACTCTCAAATTGAGATCTAGTCCTCCTAGAATCACTAGGATTTCCAGCTAGTTCCCCAGCTGCATGAATAGTCTTTTTCTGTCCATTTTGGTCTTGTAGGAATATTAGGATATGCAATTAAATCATCATTATCAGACATATCAGAATTAGCGAACTCATTTGTCTCTTCACTTACATTCAATGGTTCTGGTGGTGAAGAAGACTCTCCAACTTCAACTATTGCTAAAGGCTCTTCTTGGAACTGAACACTCCTTTCAATGAAGGATTTGTTTGCACTCAAATTGATCAGATTGTACCCTTTTGAATATTCATAGTACCTAAAAAATAGACACTCTTTTCTTTGGGGATGAAAATCCTTCTTCTTTTCTGTTGGAATTCTAGCCCAAGCCCTTGAGCCAAAAATCCTGAAATGGGTCACATCTGGCTTGTGCCCACTCCATGCTTCAAAAGGAGTCATACCATCAAGCTGTTTATGAGGAAAAATATTCTGGATATAATATGCATAGTTTATAGCCTTGGCCAAAAAATTTGGTGGAAAATTCTTAGCCTCCAACATACAGGTTGCCATCTCTTTCAGTGATCTGTTCTTTCTCTCAACGACACCATTTTACTGTGGTGTGTAAGGGATTGAATGCTGCATATAAATACCTTAATATTCACAATATTGAATGAACTCAGACTTGACATACTCACCACCATTGTAATATTTGAGGATCTTCATTTTCCTCACAGACTGGTTTTCAACCAAAGCCTTAAAGACTTTGAAGAGGCCAAAAACTTCAGACTTATGCTTCAGGAAGTAAACCCAACAGTACCTGGAAAAATCATCTATGAAAGTTAATGCATATTTTTCCTGACTCATGACATATGTGGGAATGTACTAGCAACATCACTATGGGTCAGCTCAAGAGGTGCAGAGGTTCTCTCGTGACTAGCTCTCTCAAATTTATGCTCTGGGTGTTTTCCTAGGACACAACCTTGATAGACTCCCTTGGAAAAATTCATATTTGGTAACACTATGATGATTTCTTTTTCACTTAGATCAGAAAGATACTTATAGTTAAGATGGCAAAATATTTCATGCCAAAGCTTGCTTGCCTCATTAGCATGAATCAGAAGAGCAGAGGGGTTTGAGTAGGGTAGAAAATGTGAAAACCAGTATACCTTCGAAGTGTGATCTACAACTCCTTTTGCAATGACTTTACCACTCAATATCTCCATGATCTCCACATCATCAGGGGAGAATATGACCTTCTTTGGAGACCCTGTGTGGGTCATCTGATACACTGACAAGAGGTTAGAGGCAAGACCTAGAACATACAATACATTGCTGAACTTACCATGTTCAAGATCAATCCTTCCTTTGCCCAAACTGTCAGTGAGAGAGTCATCTCCCAGCACTATTGGTGGACCTTTTGACATGTCAAGAGAGGAGAATTCCTCCTTGGTCGAAACCATATGTCTTGAAGCTCCAAAGTCTATGATGAAGCTAGGTGAGCTTGATGTGCCAGTAACCAATGCATGAACTCTCACTCTGTCTTCTGAATTTGATCCTCCTTCCCTCTTCTTTGAGCTATCAAGAAGGGAGATGTTATTCTTCTCCAAGACTTGGGTCAGCATGTCAATTTTCTTCTTCATGCAGGATCTTTCAGGATGAAATCCCTTACTGCAGTATGTGCACTTGTTCATTTCTCCTTTGTTCTTCTTCTTCTAGAAGTTCTTATTGGAGGCTTGGGGCTCCTCCTAAGACTTGTTCTTGTCTCTCTTCTACTCAAGTGCCTTCTTATATTTCTTCTTGCCTTTTGAATCCACCCTCAAATCTCTAGCAACCAGAGCTTGGTCTTTGGAAGGTTTGATGGTGCCCATCATCACTAGTTTATCTTGTTCTTGTGTGAGGGATTCCATGAACTTTGCAAGATTAGGCATCTTCCAGGATCGAGCTGTCAACTTGGTGGCATGGAAGGTCATAAAAAACACTAAATATTCAGGGCCAAGCTTCGAGAGTATGGCCAAAACTAGTTGCTCCTTCTTCTTTTCAATTCCACACTGTTTTAGTTGCAAAACAAGGGCTTTAAACTTGGAAAAGTAGAGTTGCAGGGATTCGAAGCTGCTGGGACTCAAGGAGATCAATTCATTCTTGATTTGATGTCCTATCATATCATATGTATTACCAAAAATCTCTACAATCTTCTCCCATACTTCATTTGGTGATTTCAATCCATCAAGATGGAAGAGGAGGTCTCTAGATATGCTCAGACACAAGAGACCATAAGCCTCATCCCTCCTGTTGTGCCATTTAATTTTCTCTAAAGATACATTGGGATCTACTTCAGTTTCCATAGTCACCCTATAGATACCTTTCGATATTAACAGTATCTCCATCTCTGCTTTCCATTTAATGAAATTAAATGGAGTCAAGATGATCTTCTGAGATTGATCCATAGCTCAGAAATTGTCCCTTCAGACAGCAGAATAGTTCCCAGTCAAGATGTTGAACCTGCAATAGCAATATGGAAGTAGAGAAATCAATATACAAAGGCTTTGATACCATGTGGAAATTGAACCCAGGTGATAGATCAATTGCACTCATAAAATTACTAATCAAACATGCAAATTTACACACAAAGGAGACTGAAATTGGAGCATAACACTAATCTGTATTGAATAAGTGTACAATAACCAACCTTGTGAAGTCATAGGCTGCTGTAATAAATAATTACATGAGATATTTGAATGCATAAGGATTCCATTCGAAATAGTCAAAAGCAAGCTTACTAAATCTAGTCAAATCCCCCATAGGTGCATAAAGCAATTTCCAAATCTGCCTAGGATCTCACGAATTGGAAAAGTCAAGTAGGAAATATAATAGGTGATGGAAATAAAAATAATACATGATTCTATTAGGATAAAAGAATGGAGGATGATGAGGGCAAAAAACAAGTCAACTTCACCTAGTCTTACTTTTCCTTTTGCCATAAAACTCAACAAAGCAGGCAATAAAGTAGAAAAAGCAGACATGTGCTAGGGATGATCTAGAATAAAGTAGATATGATAAATATGGATTCAAGGAGGTTTCCCAAGCACTCCATGACTCAATTTTAGAAAGTTTGACTTCTAGGACATGTGGGAGACAACTTGCATAGAGTGGAATATTGGAAGATAGGCAAATAAGACAAAAATGGATTAATTAATGTCTAAGGTAGCTAACTATGGGTTGATGATTCTAACAATGGGTTAAATAGATGTAAATCTCAATGGTGTGGATCAAGCCAAGGAAATATTTATGGCTGGAAACATCTCCATTGATTGAACAAGCAAAGAACAAACCGCCTCGAAGATTCGCGAAATATAGTCTACCTTTACACATGGACCATGGAGATCGAAGACGTTTAGATCGAAAGGTTGGAAACGATTCTGACCGGTGAAATTTGAAGGAGGATAGACCTATAAAAAAAGGGTGGTTTTGTGAATGATCTGCTCATTCCGAGAAATCCCTGTCGATGTGATATTCTGATACAAGTGTGAAAAATGTCGAAGTGACAGGTAATCGAATACCGCAACGCCATTGGAGCATATCTGCTACTGAAAAACCGGCTCCATGGTGTAAATCATCCTCTTGAACCCAGAAATTTGCTACTTTGAACATATGAAAATTAGGAAAATATCCTAATGATTGAAATGTAGAAGGGAGGTGTGGATTCCACACAAAGCGGGTAGACATGGTGAACAAAGAATATTCTGATACCATCATAGGGAAGGATAGTTGGATGTGAGGTGTCTACTCCATGTGTCACGAGCCAACTATGCAATGATGGGAACTGAGGCCATAATTCATTTCAGCAGTGAACAATATGACATCACAACAGAAAGGTGGTGTGACTATATTCTTGGCATGAATACCGGATCCCAAAACCCACGTGACCACGCATGTTGTCATCATGCTACTCGATGACGAAGTGTGCAAGGGTGCTCACGGGGTCATATTCGGGTTCAGCTTTCCATCTATTTATAAGTGACATCTTTAGAACCATTGGGAGATAGAGAATGAAAGAGTGAGAAGATAATTTGGTTGTGTGTTGGTATGTCGAGAATCTTGAGAGTTTTAAAGAAGGTTTGCAATGGCTATCTGGTTTAAGAAACTTGTCTGTCAGGGTGTGCTATTAGTTGGAGAGAATAGCTCTGAATTCCTATAGTTCCCTGGTTTTTGTGCTGAAAAGTATCCATCCATCGAGGTAGGGATTTTCATGTGGAAATTGAACCCAAGAGATAAAATAATTACACTCACAAAATTGCTAATCAAACATGCAAAATTAACACCAAAGGAGACTGAAATTGGAGCATAAAACTAATCTGTATTGAGTAAGTGTATAATATCCAAACTTATGAAGTAATAGGCTATTGTAATATATAATTAAATGAGAGGTTTTAATGCATAAGGATTCCATTATACATAGTAAAAAAGAAGGCTGACCAAATCTAGTCAAATCCCCTATATGTGCATAAAGCAATTTCCAAATCTATGAAGATGCTCACGAATTTGATAAGTCAAGTGGGAAAGATAAAGAGGGATGGAAAGAAAAATCATACATTCTTTTATTTGGAGAAAAGTAGGGAGGATGGCATGGGAAAAAACCAAGGCAGTTACACCTATACTAGCTTTTACTTTTGCCTTAAATAAGCTATAAAGCAAGGAAGCTTTTCAGTAAAAGAAGATATGTTCTTTAGAGAATATGGAATAAACAAGAAATGATAAAATTGGTTTCCAGAATGTTTCCCAAGTGCTCCATGACTTAGTTTTAGCAAGTGTTGACTTCTAGGACATGTAGAAGGAAACTAGGATAGAATGGAATCTAGGAATCTAGGTAATACGACAAAAATAATTAAATTAATGTCTAATGTAGGTAACTATGGGTTGATTATTATAACACCCCCCGTTAAACCTGAATCTATGAGTAAATATTAGAAAACTATAGGGACTATAAACAAGGCTTAGTCACCCTTTACATATTGCTTGTCCATACAACTAAGGAAAGAGGCAAATACCGAGTGGAAAAATCCTCCCTTAAACATGGACAGGAAAAAAAATATTTGTAAATATTGTCATCAATCATGCTTCAAAGCATGATCAACAATCCCCAGTAGTGATTTGATATTTTTGAAGGTCGTCTCACAAAAAACTTTGGTGAATATTTTGTCTGAAGATGTACAGAAGAGTAGAACAATGGTACCATCATGCACAAGTTGTCTGATATAGTGCATATGGATCTCAATTTGCTTGGTTCATTGTTTCTGAACTAGATCATTGCAGATTCGAATGGTGCTCTGATTATAATAGTAGATAATATTTGAAAACACTACTTCAAAACCACATTCTCCAAGTATCCCCTACAACCACAAACATTGAGTTGTTGCATGTACAACTCCTCTATACTCTGCTTCTGTAGATGAGAGTGATATGGCACTCTGCTTCTTGCTTGACTAGCTAATTGATCCTTCTACAAGCATGAAAACATATCCTAATGTAGAATTTAGATCTGTGTTGTCACCTGCCCAATCACTGTCAATAAATATAATCAAATCAAGATCATATTTTTTTTTGTAGAAGATCCCATGAGTTCTTGTTCCTTGAAAAAAGTTTAGGATCCTTTTGGCTGCTTTCCAATGTATCTCATGAGGCTGATCCATGTATCTCGAAGCCACACTAACTTCATAATATAGATCATCTTGAGTGTGTGTAAGATAAATAAAACACCCAATCAATTTCCTATACAGTGTATTATTTACTATAGGAGAAGAACCTGCTTGTTCAAGCTTAACTCCTGAAAGGAAGGGAGTCTTGCTTGGATTGTAATATTTCATGTTGAACTTGATGAGAAAATATCAATCATACTTGGAGTGATGTACTTTTATTCCATGTTGGTATTGAGCAATTTTGAGACCCAATAATATTTGGCTCAACAATCCCATATCTGTCATAGAAAATGCATGATTCTTTACATCCTTCAAGAAGGAAATATGTTTCTTTGAAATTCCTGTAATCAGTAGGTCATCCACATACAAGACAATAATCATAAAAGAACCATTAATCAACTTCAAATAGACATTAGGATCAGAATTTCATTGAAAAAAACTCAGTGACAGCAAAAAGTTATCAATCTTGGCATACCAAGCCCTGGGGGCTTGCTTCAGCCCATACAATGATTTCTTTAACCTGCACACTAAATATGGATTAGAAACAAACCCTTCAGGTTGCTGCATGTAAATATCCTTAGTGAGATATCCATTTAGGAAAGCACACTTCACATCCATGTGATGCACTTCCCACTGCTTCGAAGCTGCAAAGGCTAGAGCTAGCCTTATGGAGTCCATCTTTGCCAGTGGTGCAAAGGTTTCATTGTAGTCAATACCATGTACTTTTGAGTAGCCCTTGGATACAATTATTGCCTTATATTTCAAAGTTGAACCATCAGCAGCAAAATTGGTCTTGAAAACCCACTTACATTGAACTAGCTTCCTCCCTCAGTGAAGATCAACCAATTCCCAAGTGTTGTTATTCTAGAGCGAGCTAAATTCTTATTTAATGGATTTTTTCCATATTGGATCATCTATTGCATCTTCATATGTCTCTGGATATGATTCAACCATTGTTAGGATATTTATACACTTAGGAGTTAGTTAAGATCAACTTGTGTAATATATCTGTTAAGTAAAGTGTGTTTCTTTAGTATGCATTTGTAAATATTCTAATCCAATGGTCACAATATGTTCTAGACATATAGTGATCCGACGGTTCAAATTCTCTTAGATCATACCTACCATTGATTTGTGGCTTAACACTCGATTGGTCCATGATCTCTATTTAAATAGCATGGAGAGTCCTTGGCTAGTTGATCGATTATGAGAAGCTCATGTAACTTTATTTCTTTTGCATAATAAATTGCTCCAAGTAGCTATTTGGCTGGGGCCGTGGACTATTTCCCTCTCAAGGGTTTTAACCACATGACAAACATTGGTGTATTGATTTGTGATCTATTTGTGTGAGTGGATGCTCTTGGTGTTCGGTCTTTTGGGAGTACCATGTGTACCCGAACATGGTATCAAAGCATTTATGAAGAGCCGCTTCCATTTGTGATCAAGATCTGGAACCGGTGTTTCTGAAACTTTGAAATGGTTTCTGGTTCTAGAGTTTATGTGCATTTGTGTCCTGTGGGAGCTATTCCATTGCATCTGGAGTGTCATTTCCATTGGGAAATAGTTTTCATTTCATCGAAAATTGTTTGCGTTTGTTCCATAAACACCCATTTCAGAAAACCTGAAGGTATAATGTTACAGTGACATATTTGTTTTATTTTTAAATATCTCATATTTTATCCGATTTATTATTAGATATTTATTGTTTTAGTCTTGGACTATTGCCTTCCCTAGCTGTGTATGCTCTTTGCCATGCACCTTACGCGATCACGGCGAATCAGAAACAGAAAGGGAAAGTTTTTTTTCCTGTCTTCTCGGCTACATATTCTCTTTGCCGTGCACCTTGTGCAATCACAACTAATCAGAAATAGTGAGAAAACTTGAAAGCGTAGGCTTTCCAAATAAGCTAACCAAGATCTAACCCCATAGTGTGGAAAACAAAATTTGTTTTTGTTTTTCACTTTTTTTATGATTTGCAAAAAAAAAGGCAAGCACGGAGAATGAGAGAGAAGAGTTAAAACAAAAAAATCCCCCTTCCTCTTTCCATTCTTTTACATACCTTTTAAACTTAGCTCATGTTATAGCCTATTTTTGCTTCTCATTTTAAAAGCATTTGCTTGTGTTTAGAAGCTTGGTTTTGTTCATTTTTCTTAAAAAGTTTGGTTTTTAGGTTAGTTGAAATCTTTTTCTTTAATTTTCATGTTTTTATTTAAGTGATTTCATAGTTTTATTTTTCCAATTTTGGTTTTATTTATCAAAATTCATAGTTCAGGGGCTTATAGAATGTTTATATGTATTAAAAGGTCCTTAAAAATATCATAATGTCTTGATCTAAGTCATTTAACCAAAGTTAAACCATTGTTATGAGTTGTATTTTTTAAAATCATTGAAACATGTTTTCTTGTAGTGCAAACGTAAAAAAGTTACACATGCGCGCTACAAGAAAATTGCGATATTCAAAAATCATGATTTTTGGTTCAAATTTTTGGAAATTCATGCAAATGAGAGGTCATTCATACTTGGTTAATAGATTTGGTACGTGTTCTCGGCTAGAATGATCATTGTGATAGGTGTTAATACTTCAAACAAGCCATCATTAGGGTAAGTTGCGGTGGGCTGGTGCAGAGTAGTGGAATAATGATAATTATTCATGATTGAGGAAAATTCACCTTGAATTACGCATCTCTTGAAGTGCATGAAGAGCATACAAGTTCGTGGCGAAATTTTGGCATTTTGTAATCAGTTTTTGGAGCAGGCCGATGATTTAGGGCTTTGAAGGGAGACTATTGGAACTATTGTGGCAGTTAGAGGAGGAATAAGGAATGGAATTGGACACCTAGCAGACAAGTAAATGCAATTCTAGCAGCTAGATTCACCACTCTAACAGGTAGGAGGCGAATTGCTATCAAACTCTATGTATTTGGGTTTATATTAACAGAGGATTAATTATGTAATTTAATGAAGATTGCTAGTATGTAAACCTAATTCATACTAAATGTCGATTTTTCTTTCAATAGAATCAAGACATTTATCGGTTTAAGTGATAAAATTCAGTTCAGAGATTTAGTTTCCCAATATATCATTGACGATCAAATTTTCCAAGATTTGGACAGAGTTAGAATTATTTACTGAAAGAAGCAATTTTATAGTCATTTAAAACGAAAATAAGTGGTAAAACCAATAGAGCTAAACCTTCAGACATGTCCTGGGTTCAGAATTTTCCAGACTGTGCAAGACTGTTTCTAGAGGCAGGATGGTTAATCTTTTTTGAGAGAATCGATGGGTATCACACAGAGGTCTCTTATAAGTTTGGTCAGTGTTTGGATAAATATATTGTTACTTTTGATACTTTGAAGTTTTAGTTGACCAGATAATTGTTAGCAGAAGCTACAGGGATCCTAGATGAAGGCGAATACTGGTTTTAAAAAGTACCTTTTACCTTTGATGCACATAAATACTTACTTCCAGATGTGGTGGTAGACTGGGGTAAAGGAGTACATATTCAAAAATTTAAACCAGAATGGATAGATCCAATTAAAATCCTGCAAAGTTATATCACTTGTGAAGGGATATTTTCATTTGTTTTTAAGTATCATTTTAGGTTTTTGCAACATCTTAGCCATCAAGCAAAAATGAATCTTTCATTCTTTTTCTTTAAAAGTTTACAAAATATGTCTAGTAGGGTGAAGGAGCATCAGGATCACACTAAACAATCTGTGTTTCATCATGGGATTATAAAATTAGTCATAAGTATTGTACTTCGAAAGAAGGAGAAAACAAGGTAATATTTTCTTTTTTGGTCTGGATTTCAAATAGAGAAGGAAGATCAAACTCAGAAAAGACAGTTGAATAAGGGTCATAATTTGGTCAAGAAGCTGAAAAAGAGAGTCAGAATTAAGATTGAGGAGGATAATGTACCAGAGAAATCTATGACTCAAGGACATGAAAATGTTGAAGTTGAACAACAGACCAGAAATTGAGGAAAATAAAATTTCAAAGGAAAACGTGAAAGAAATAGAGCCTGTAGAAGCTGCTTTTCATGAAGAACTAAACAAAGAAGTAAAGGAAAATGTGAAAGAATAGGAACAAGTTCCTATTATAGTGCAGTCTAAAGATGAGGAAAAGTCATTGTCTGATGAAGTTAGGGTTCATACTGAACAGAAGATACAGAAACAGTCCGAAGAAGAGGTAATGTCATGAGGGATAAAAAGAAAATTTGTTCAACTAGATTCTATCAAACATCAAGAGAAATTTTTAAGCATGTTAGGAGAAATTTAAACAACTTGGAGGCCTAAGACTAGACTAAAGAACAAAATCAGATTGAATATGAAGAAACTGTTAAACCCTAAACTAGCTAAAAGGAAGATTATAGTAATTGAAGACTCTTCATCTCAGGAAGAGTTAGAAGACAATGAAAATCAAAATGAAAAGGACGTGAAGGATAAAACGCAAATGGTTTCAGAAAATAAACCAGCTTTCGCTGAAACCAAAATTTCAAAGATATTTGAGGAAGTTCGAAAGAAGGTAATTTTAGACCAGCGTCAAAATGATTTAAATAAACAACGTTCAGTTATATCAAGCTCTTCTGCAGAGAAAGGAAGGGTTGTTGAGCAATCATCCCAATGCAGTATTGAAGCCAAAGAGTATTTAGAAATCCCTATGACCATGATAGAGCAGATGGAAGAAGATGAGGAGATTTTTAAGAAGTTGAAAATCCCTTGGATGCCAGAAGAAATGCATCTAGTATCAGAAGGGAAGTGCATTGATTCTAAAAATGAAAATTTGCAGAGGAGTATCAAACAATACAAATACCAGATCGGGTACCTGCATGAGACAAATGAGGGATTAGTGACTGCCAATAGAATATTAAGAGAATATTTATAAGAAGTAAATAGTCACTATCAGGAATTGATTACAGTTTCTAAGGAGGCTTTAAAAAGAAAAAGATAGACACAAAGTCTGTTTACGGAACTGAAACAAACTATTCAAGAGCTAACATAGCAGAATCAGGAGCTGACAAAAAGAGTTGAAGATTTGGAAGCAGATCACCAGAAAGCAAGAAGGAAGACTCAAGCATTAGAAGGAATTTCTCTTTTAGTAGAGGCTGCTAAGGACTTGCAAAGTGCTTTAAGAATAGTGGTTATTAGTTAGTTTGTGAAAAAATTATTTTATTTTTGTATAATGATAGTATTATTGAAAAATTTGGTAGTATGACCTAAAGGTAGTTGGTTCAGTTATGTAACTATCTTTAAGAAAACAAGATAATAGTAAGGCTGGGAAAGAACCAAGGGTTTGAATTTTGTTACAAGGGGAGGCTATCAAGCTATGGTTTATGAAGCTAAGTGTAAAAAATCTTATGTATTTTTGAATGACTGATTATGAAATATATGCAACTATAAGCCCTATTTAGCCTATTTGTTGGTTTCATTCTTGATTTGTCTAATCACTCAGTTGATATATTCATTTCTTGTTTAAGGTTATTATTCATGAAATGCTTGTTAACTGTGGATGGAATTCAATGCTGTGATTATTGTATCTGGTTTATGTTTTATATGTTATGCATCTCAGTCTTCCAATTGTGCATGATTTAGTGTTCGCTTTAGCCTTGTGAAGTTTCTACCCTCTTGTTTACAAACTGTACAACCAAAATCCTAAAAAACCTATCTTACTTAATTGTGTTTTATGAGATTGTGTTGGCTTGTTCTTTTGTAGTTTGAGAACAATTTCTGGCACTAACATCTTTGGCGTCGTTTCTAGGGACGAAGCTAAAATCCTACTTTCCCTGGGTTACTCATCATTTAACTAGTTTTGAGAGGTGAACTTAAACCAACAAATTTTAATAGACTACTTTTCACCAAAATATTTCACAGTGGCTACTAAAGGAGTTGGAACAAGAAGTAGACCTAATTCGCCTTTACAACTGGGTGCCTCATATCCATAACATATTTTGAAAACAGCTAGTAAAATCAAAAGGTCTCAGTCATCTCTAGCCCTATGTAACCCTGATCAACTAGACATATCATCACATTTTTATGTTGTTAAGGGAGAGGAACAAGATTCATCCTGGTTGAAACCTACAATCCCTGTTAGTAATTTTCAGGTTTTTATTGATCCTCAATCTTTCAAGAAAGAAAAGACCTTATCTCCTAGAAAAATCCTTTTATTTCACCTCAAAGTTGGCAAGACTCCTTTTCAACCAAGTCCTAGTCAGGTTTTTCCTTTATCTAAACCAGTCAATTTGAAGATGGAAGCTCAAAATCAACCATTAGACATGATGGATCGAGTGGTGGCAGCTAGGTATGCACCTCTAGTTTTGCCTCAGCCTTTAAATGCTCTTCCTGGTGGAGATTACCAAAAATACTTACCTAGGTTTAATGGACAAGGTGAGACTACAACTGAGGAGCATTGGGATGTATTTTTCAGCTATGCTAATAATCAGAATATAGAGGCAAAGGATGTGTGGATGAGGATGTTCGTATAGAGTTTAGATGGAGAGGTTAGAAAATGGTTCAGGGAGTTACCAGCAAACTCTATTACTATAATAGAAGAGCTTCAAGATATTTTCATGAGATAATGGGGTGATACTAAGGATCACACATATTACATTACATATTTTGGATCTCTTAGAAGAAAGAAAGATGAAACCATAGCTGATTTTTCAAAGAGGTTCAATAAAATGTATGGCATAATTCCTGCAGAGATTAAACCTTCTGAAACTTCTGCAAAACTCACTTATGCTAATGCTTTTGATCATGAGTTTTCCATACTCTTGAGAGAAAGAAGACATGTTACTTTACTTAACATGCAGGAGTCAGCATTAGAAGTGGAGTCTAATATACTTACTTCTAATAGACTGAAGGGAAACTCAACTCAACAAGTATATGACAGAAAGGTTAAGAAAGAGGCAGCTCCAGTGGTTTCAAAATCCCACTCTGCAGAAGGTAAACTTGATGAGATGGCCAAGCTAGTGAAAATCCTAACAGCATAACTAAATAAGTTGGAATTAGAAAAAAATCAAATAAACATGTTCAAGAGGGAGATAGAAACCCTAATAATCCAAATCAATTTAGAAGACAGTTTGCACCTCGTTTCATTCCTAGAGAGAGAAGAAAAAATTATATACAACGAGAAAGGAGAGAAGTTGATGATCAAAATGTGCCACCACCACTTCAAAATAATGTAAATGATGAAGGAGAAATAGAAGAAGAAGAGTTCTTTGAGGATCTAGATCAGGATATGAATTATTTTGGAGAACAGTTGACTGAAGGTTTTGTGACTAAGGAGTATTTTTTAAACTCACAATATTATGATGCAGATGTGTTTGAAATAGAAAATGATTTAAATATTGAAGTGACTCCTCTGACTGCTGATATATATCAGACTAATCCAAAGAAAAACCTAAATTTAAGATCAGGACCAAAACAGGTGATTCAAAATCCTAGGAAGAAGGTAATTTGGCCTCCTAAGCAGTAGTCTGATCTAGTATTACAAAAAAAACAGAATCAGGATAAACAAAATAAAATTATTGAAGTTGAAGAGGTGAACAAAGGTATGCAGAATTTTAATCTTGAAAATGAATTGTGCAAAATTAAGATTCCTATGCCTTCACTGAGTTGATAAAGAATTCTTCTTATAAAAATTCAGTCTTGAAAATGATTGGTTCAGAAAACAGTCAAGTACCCTCCGACAGAGTAAATCTATAAGAGGAAAATCCTAAAATTTTCATTGGATCAGCTTTGGCAGAAAAAAAATGAAAATGATGCAAGTGCATCTCCTCCTTTTAACATTACTCTAACTATTCATGAACAAATGATACATAATTGCCTTTTGGATTCAGGAGCATCTCATAATCTCATGCCAAAAGTAGTCATGGAGGCTTTAGGGTTGAGCATAACAAAACATTATCATGACTTGTATGCTTTCGATTCTCAAGCTGTAAAATGTTTAAGAGTGATAAAGGATATGGTAGTTATTTTAGCTCAGCTACCTATGAAGAGTGTGATTATGGATGTAGTAGTGGCAGACATTACAACTAAGTTTGGAATTCTCCTCTCTAGATCTTGGGCCAAGATGGTAGGTGGAACTCTGCAGATGGACTTAACATATGCAACCATCCCTATCTTTGGAGGTGAAAAAAAAAGGTTGTATAGAGAGTTACAATTTTCTTATATTGTGACTGATGACAAGAATCCTACAAATCATCCATTGTATGCTGTTAAAAAGGATTTGGGCACTTGTATGCTTCATTTTAGTGATGATAATGATGATGCTGGTTTATTACAGGTTGAAAAAGAAAAATCAGTCACATGTACTAGGGAACAGGAGGATGAACTTTGGCAAATGTATTTTGATGGATCATCATCTAAAGAAGGTGCTAGAGCAGGAGTTGTTCTGATATCTCCTGGTGGTGAAGTGGTAATATTAATGTATAAATTGGAAATAATTACCACTAATAATATAGCAGAGTATGAGGCTCTGTTGTTAGGTTTGAAAGCTGCAAAAGATCTAGGTATTCAGCAAATCTTTGTGTATGGGGACTCTGAGTTAGTTGTTCAGCAAGTAAGGAATAACTATCAAGTAAAACAAGATCTGCTGAAAGTATACAAGAATGAAGCATGGGATATGATCAATAATTTATTTTTGGCTTTTAATATCACTTATATTCTTGGGGACCAGAACCAAACTATTGATTCTCTTTCCCTAGCAGCCACATATTTCAGGATTCCTAAAACAACACAGTTGAAGTATTCTATTGAGATTAGGTAAAGGCCTACTGTTCTAGACAATATAAAGAAATGGAGAGTTTTTGAAGATGATTTTGAGATAAAAAAGTTTTTAGAGCTGACAGGTGGGTTTTCCAATTCCTTAATTGATCAAGAACAGGATGATGAAATAGAGGATTTTGAAGGTGTTGCAGAAAATGAGATTGCAAGTCACAAGATCATTGAGCTGAAAGGTAATTTCATTCCTAAGGGTTTGGTACCTTTGGAGAGGATTTTTTTGAAGGATGGTACCCTTTAAAAACTAGTTATGCAGTCTTCAGAAGAAAATGTAATGGATTGTAATATTGGCACTAAGGAACATCCTAGATTGGTGAAGATCTCAAAGGCACTCACAACAGAACAAAGAAACAGGTACATCAAGTTATTAAAAGAGTGTGTTGATTTTTTTTCTTGGTCATATGAGGATTTGAAGACATATGATACTAGTATTATACAGCATAAAGTTCCTTTGAAACCAAATGTTAAACCTTTCATAAAGAAATTAAGGAGAATCAATCCAACTTTGTTTCCTATTATAGAGAAGGAGGTTAAAAAATTGTTAGATGCTAAGATTATTGTTCCCCTCCGATATTCTTCATGGGTAGCCAATCTAGTACATGTTAGAAAAACGAATGGTGAAATCAGATTGTGTGTTGATTTTCGAAATCTAAATATATCTTCACTGAAGGATAATTACCCTTTGCCAAAGATCGAACAAATATTGCAGAAGGTGGTTGGTGCATAAATAATTTCAATGGTAGATGGTTTTTAAGGGTATAACCAAATTGTAATGTACCCTAATGATAGAGAAAATACAGCTTTTACTACTCCATGGGTTAATTTCATGTACAACAAAATTCCTTTTGGATTAATGAATGCTGGAGCTACCTTTCAAAGAGCTATGGACATAGATTTTGTAGGAGAGAGGGATAAGTTTGTAGTAATATATTTAGATGATATTACAGTCTTTTCACAACCTGATGATGAACACCTAAAGCACTTAAAGCAAACTTTCCTGAAATGTAGAAAATATGGTTTGTCTCTCAATCCCAAAAAGTCAAATTTTGTTGTACAAGAAGGTAAGTTGTTAGGTCATTTAGTTTCAGCTGATGGCATAAGGATAGATCCAGAAAGGGTGAAAGCAATTCTGAAAATTAGTTTACCAAGGAGCAAGAAGGATGTGCAATCTTTTATTGGAAAAATAAATTGTTTACGTTGGTTCATACCAAATTTTGTTGAAACCATTAAACAGATTACAACCATGTTGAAGAAGGATCAGGAAGTTAAGTGGACTACAAAAGCTAAAAATTCATTTGAAAAGATTAAGACAGCTCTTATGGAATCACCAGTACTAGTAAGTCTTGATTTTACAAAGGAATTTTTGACTTTTTCTTTTGCATCAGAGGATACTTTAGTTGTTGTTTTATTACAGAAGAATAAGGATGGACTTGAACAGCCAATTGCATTTTTCAGCAAGACCCTGAGAGACTCATAGCTAAAGTACAACACTTTAGAGAAGCAAGCTTACTCATTGGTAAAGGCATTAAAGTTTTTTAGAATTTATGTTTTACATTCCAAAGTCATTGCTTGTGTTCCTAATGCTTCCATTAAGGATGTTTTGACCCAACTGACAGTGATGGAAACAGAGGGAAATGGATTGCAAAAATAATGGAATATGATGTGGACATTAGACCTACAAAGCTAGTAAAGGGCCAAGGTTTGGCTAAATTGTTGGCTGATTCAAATTGCCAAGCTTTAGGTCTACATCTCATGGGAGAACAACCAGCACAAGAAGAATTTCAAGCAGAGCAGGAGAAAGAGAAAATTATGGACCACTATGCAGAATCCACATGGTATGTAGATATTGTACACTTTCTTTTGTATTTACAATGTCCAGAACATTTAGACAAAAAATCTGCTAGGTCTTTGAATTTGAAAACTACTAAATATTGTTTGATAGAATAGCAGCTGTTTTGGAAAGATCCAGGGGGTATTTTACTTAGATGTTTGGATAAGCCAGAAATTGAAGAAGTAATATCTGAATTACATGAACGTGCTTGTGGGGACATAAGTATTGGAAGGAAACAACTTATAAGATTTCGAGAGCCGGATACTATTGGCCTTCTTTATTCTCCGATGTATATCAGCAGGTAAGAGCATGTATCCCTTATCAAAAATTTGCTGGTAAGAAAAAGTTGTTGTCATTACCATTAAATTCAATTGTAGTAAATGCCCCATTTCAATAGTGGGGTTGGACTTCATAGGAGAGATAAATCCTTCCTCTTCAGGGCAGCATAAATGGATTTTGACTGCTACAGATTTCTTTACTAAATGGGTAGAAGCTATTCCCACAAGAGATGCAACAGACAAGGCAATTATAGATTTTATTCAGGAAAATATTCTTACTAGATTTGGATGTCCCAAGAAGTTATTGACTGATAATTCTCAAGCTTTTAAGTCTAAATCTATGGTGGCATTCTGTGAAAAGAATGGGATTATGTTGAAACACTCAACACCTTATTATCCTCAGGGAAATGGGTTGGCTAAGTCAACTAATAAGAGTATTATTCAGAGTATCAGGAAGTTATTGAAGCAGAATAAATGATCATGGGATTCAATGTTAAAATATGCATTGTGGGCAGACATAATAACAGTTAAAAAGGCAATTGGAACTTCTCCTTTCCAATTGGTATATGTTACTGATGTAGTGTTTCCTGTCCAACTTGGTATCCCAGTGATGAAATTTTTTCAAGATTGTCAAGAAGAACCTAGTGATATTCAAAGAAGAATTTATGCATTGATAGAGTTACAGCAGAAACGGGAAATAGTAGAGGAAAAAGCTCAGTTGCATAGGACAAATATCAAAGAAAGGTTTGATAGAAAGATCAAAGAGAACAATTTTTCAGATGGAGATATGGTTTTGAGATGGGATGCTAGAAAGGAGTAGAAAGGAAATCATGGTAAGTTTGATAATCTATGGTTTGGCCCTTTCATAGTATCAAAAGTTCTGGAGAATAATACTTTTGTGTTACAGAATTTGGATGGTGAGGAATTGTCTAATCCAGTTAATGGACGTTTTCTCAAACATTTTTACAGTTTTTGAGGTAGATATTGGAATTTCATTGTATATACCAGTGTAAACAACAAAATAAAGACTCCATGATCCAATGGAATTTTTTGCAGATTAGAAGGTAGTTGCAGTTACAGCACCGAAGGCACTGATCTACACATTCTTGAATCCTCACAGGTAGGACTTCATCCCACAGCAGGAGCCAGATGTTATAGCCTATTTTTGCTTCTGATTTTAAAAGCATTTGCTTGTGTTTTGAAGCTTGGTTTTGTTCATTTTTTTTTTAAGTTTGGTTTTTTAGGTTAGTTTAAATATTTTTCTTTAATTTTCATGTTTTTATTTAAGTGATTTCATAGTTTTATTTTTCCAATTTTGGTTTTATTTATCAAAATTCATAGTTAAGGGGCTTAAGAATGCTTATATGAATTAAAAGGTCCTTAAAAATATCATAAAATATTGACCTAAGTCATTTAACCAAAGTTAAACCATTGTTATGAGTTGTATTTTTGAAAATCATTTAAACGGGTTTTCTTGTAGCACAAGCCTGAAAAAGTTACACACATGCGCTACAAGAAAATCGTGATATTCAAAAATCATGATTTTCAGTTCAAATTTTTGGAAATTTGTGCAAATGAGAGGTCATTCATACTTGGTTAATGGATTTGATACGTGTTCTTGGCCAGAATGATCATTGTGACATGTGTTAATACTTCAAACAAGCCATAATTAGGGTAAGCTATGGTGGTCTGGTGCAGATTAGTGGAATAATGATAATTATTCATGATTGAGGAAAATTCGCCTTGAATTACGCATCTCCTGAAGTGCATGAAGAGCATACAAGTTCATGGCAAAATTTTGGCAGTTTGTAATCAGTTTTTGGAGTAGGTCGATGATTTAGGGATTTGAAGGGCGACTGTTTGGAGCTATCATGGTGGTTAGAGGAGGATTAAGGAATGGAATTGGACACCTAACAGACTAGTAAATACAATTCTAATAGCTGGATTCATCACTCTGACATGTAGGAGGCGAATTGCTATCAAACTCTATGTATTTGGGTTTATACTAATAGAGGATTAATTATGGAATTTAATGAAGATTTCTAGTATGTAAACCTAATTCATACTAAATTTCAAATTTTCTATCAATAGAATCAAGACATTTATCAGTTTAAGTGATAAAATTTAGTTCAGAGGTTTAGTTTCCCAATATATCATTGACTATCAAATTTGCCAAGATTTGAACATAGTTAGAATTCTTTACTGAAAGAAGCAATTTGACAGTCATTTAAAATGAAAAAGAAGTGGTAAAACCAATAGATTTGAACCTTCAAACATGTCCCGGGTTCAGAATTTTCCAGGCTATGCAAGATTGTTTTTAGAGGCAGGATGGTTAAGATTTTTTTAGAGAATTGATGGGTATCACACAGAGGTCTCTTATAAGTTTTCTTAGTTTTTGGATAAAGATATTGTTACTTTTGATACTTTAAAGTTTGAGTTGACCAGAGAATTGTTAGCAGAAGCTATAAGGATCCCAGCTGAAGGAAAATACTGGTTTTAAAAAGTACCTTTTACCTTTGATGCACATAAATACTTACTTCTAGATGTGGTAGCAGACTGGGGTAAAGGAGTACAGATTCAAAAATTTAAACTAGAATGGATAGAGCCAATTAAAATCCTGCAAAGTTATATCACTTGTGAAGGAATATTTGCATTTGTTTTTAAGTGTCATTTTAGGTTTTTGCATCATCTTATCCATGAAGCAAAAATGAATCTTCCATTCTTTTTCTTTAAAAGTTTACAAAAGATGTCTAGCAGGGTGAAGGAGCATCAGGATCACACTAAACAATATTTGTTTCATCATGGGCTTATAAATTAGTCATAAGTACTATACTTCGAAAGAAGGAAAAAACATGGGAATATTTCTTTTTTGGTCTGGATTTCAAACAGAGAAGGAAGATCAAACTCGGAAAAGATAGTTGAATAAGGGTCATAATTTGGTCAAGAAGCTGAAAAAGAGAGTCACAGTTAAGATTGAAGAGGATAATGTACCATAGAAATCTATGACTCAAGGACATGAAAATGTTGAAGTTGAACAACAGACCAATATTGAGGAAAATGAAATTTCAAAGGCAGAAGTGAAAGAAATAGAGCCTGTAGAAGATACTTTTCATGAAGAACTAAACCAAGAAGTAAAGGAAAATGTGAAAGAATAGGAACAATTTCCTATTACAATGCAGTCTAAAGATGAGGAAAAGTCATTGTCTGATAAAGTTAGGGTTCATACCAAATAGAAGATACAGAAACAGTTTGAAGAAGAGGCAATGTCACGAGGGATAAAAAGAAAAGTTGTTCCGCTAGCTTCTATCAAACATCAAAGGAAAGTTTTAAGCATGTTAGGAGAAATTGGAACAGCTTGGAGGCACAAGACTAGACCAAAGAACAAACTTAGATTGAATATGAAGAAACTGTTAAACCTCAAACTAGCTAAAAACAAGATTACAGTAATTTAAGACTCTTCATCTTAGCAAGATTTAGAAGACAATGAAAATCAAAATGAAAAGGACATGAAGGCTAGAAAGCAAATGGTTTCAGAAAGTAAACTAGCTTTCACTGAAACCAAAATTTCAGAGATATTTGAGGAAGTTCAAAAGAAGGTAGTTTTAGACTAGCATCAAAATGATTTAAAGAAATAGTATTTAGTTATATCAAGCTCTTGTGTAGAAAAAGGAAGGGTTGCTGAGAAATCATCCCAATGTAGTATTGAAGCCAAAGAGTATTTAGAAATCCCTATGGCCATGACAGAGCAAATGGAAGAAGATGAGGAGATTTTTAAGAAGTTGAAAATCCCTTGGATGCCAGAAGAAATGCATCCAGTATCAGAAGGGAAGTGCATTGATTCTGAAAATGAAAATTTGCAAAGGAGTATCAAACAGTACAAATATTAGATCAAGTACCTGCATGAGACAAATGAGGGATTAGTGACTGCCAATAGAAGATTAAGAGAAGATTTAGAAGAGGTAAATAGTCACTATTAGGAATTGATTACAGTTTCTAAGGAGGATTTAAAAAGAAAAATACAGACACAAAGTCTGTTTACAGAACTGAAACAAACTATTCAAGAGCTAACATAGCAGAATCAGGAGCTGACAAAAAGAGTTGAAGATTTGGAAGCAGATCACTAGAAAGCAAGAAGGAAGACTCAAGATTTAGAAGGAATTGCTCTTTTAGCAAAGGCTGCTAAGGACTTGTAAAGTGCTTTAAGAATAGTGGTTATTAGTTAGTTTGTGAAAAAATTATTTTATTTTTGTATAATGATAGTCTTATTGAACAATTCGGTAGTATGACCTAAAGGTAGTTGGTTCAGTTATGTAAACATCTTTAAGAAAACATGATAAAATTAAGGTTGGGAAAGAACCAAGGGTTCAAATTTTTTTTACAAGGGGAGGCTATCAAGATATGGTTTATGAAGCTAAGTGTAAAAACTATTATGTATTTTTGAATGACTGATTATGAAATATATGCAACTATAAGAATTATTTAGCCTATTTGTTGGTTTCATTCTTGATTTGTCTAATCACTCAGTTGATATATTCATTTCTTGTTTGATGTTATTATTCATGAAATGATTGTTAACTGTGGATGGAATTCAATGCTGTGATTATTGTGTATGGTTTATGTTTTATATGTTATGCATCTCAGTCTTCCAATTGTGCATGATTTAGTGTTTCCTTTAGCCTTGTGAAGTTTCTACCCTCTTGTTTACAAACTGTACAACCAAAACCCTAAAAAACCTATCTTACTTAATTGTGTTTTATGAGATTGTGTTGTCTTTTTCTTTTGTAGTTTGAGAACAATTTCTGGCACTAAAAGCTCACTTGGTCCAAAGTGGCTTTATTCTTTAATAGGTCTTGAGTTCAAGTCTTATTAAGCTACGTTTTAGTGCATGCAATTTCTATTTTCAAGTTACTGTATTGTAAAATTGCATCTCACTTAAATAAAATGAAATAAAAAGTGAGTGACTTAAGTCTTTAATTTATTTCCGCTATTTAAAGTAACATTATTGTAAAAGTCAACATCACTTATTCTACAAAAGTGATTCACGTCAGAGCAACTTTATTGTAAAATGATTGTCAAAGGTTGATATTGGGAAGAGGGTTTTTTTTTTTTAGTTGGTCAAGTTAATATCTACCACGTCACTATTGGGGACATCTTCAACATTTTCCTTGTTCAAGCATAACTTCATCATTCAGAATCAGTTTTTAGTGCTTTTATTTTAAAACAGCCTAATTTTTCAAGCTCTTTGCATCCAGGCAGTTAGTTTCTATCCTTTCAACCATTATTTTTAAGTATGGTCTCCCCTTGTGATATTATACTTACCAGTTCTAACTACTTCTCATGGAAATTTCGTATGGAGGATGTTCTAAGAAGTAGGGGACTTTTCAGAATTACCTCAGGGAAACAAATAGAACCCATTGATGATGATAAGAAAATAAAATGGGAAAATAGATGTGATGAAGCTCGTGGATTTATTGGGATGTCAATCTCTACTGATTTGTGATTCCAAATATCTGGAATTGATGAACCTGATAAAGCTTGGGAAAAGTTGGAATCTGTGTTTGGTAAACACAATGAAATTCGAGGTCATCAACTTGAGAATGAGTTGATTTCTTTGAATCCAAGTGATTTTTCATGCATTCAAGACTATTTATCTAAGTATAAAACTCTTAGACTCTTATGTGAAGAATGCAAGATTAATAAAGAAGACAAACAATGTATTTATCATATTCTTTCCAAACTTGGACCTACATATTCTATTTTTGTATCTACATTTTACTCCATGAAAGAATCCTTGAATATAGCTCGCTATCAAGAGCCTAGTCATGAATCATTTTTTTGATTCGTTAATTAGAGAGAAAGATAAGCCCATTTATCTTGGAATAGTTAACAATGTAGATAAATCTGGGAAAGCCTTATTGTCCCAACATAAAGAAAAGTCCAAGCCTCCCAAGAAACATATTTTTTGCAATAATAAGCCAAACAAGGGTCCCAAACCCTCTCAGTCAGCTCCTTCTTTAAAAAATGACAAAGGATCCAAGCCCAAAGGAAAGAAAACTGAGCATCATTGCAATTTTTGTGGGAAAGATGATCATGATGAATCTAAGTATTTTAAGAAGATGGTAGCCTTAGAAGAAGGAATGAAGAAGCATCACATCAACCTAGATTCATCTTTAGAATCTATGTCTCATAGACATGTACTTTGTGCTTCTAGTTACTCTAATACTGCATCTTCTTCTTCTACTTCAAATGAATGGGTCATGAATTCTGGAGCATCTAATCATATGGCTAAGGATCAAGCCATATTTTCTACTATGAATGAATGTAACACCAAACAAATATTTGTTGGTGATGATAGTTCTCGAAGTGTTGTAGGATCTGGAATAGTTCCAGTAGAAAATGGTACTATGTGTTCTAAGAATTTCCTACAATTTATTGTAAGTCTATCAAATCACTCATTATGGTGAAGGTAAAACTATAACATTTACACCTCACCAAGTTGTAATCAAGGATTTTAAAGATCCTCAACATGTCCTAGCTACCGAAATTATTGATGATATTGTCAGGTTGTACAAATTTAATAACTTTGGGTCATCACCTTTTCCTTCAATTTTTGTTGCTCATAGTGATAACTTGAGCAAACTTTGGCATGAGTGATTTGGTCACTTAAATTACCGCTCATTGCAACAACTATGTAAAGACAATATGGCGACTGTTCTTCTGATCATATATTGCAAGGATGGTTTTTGTTTTGGCTGTGTACTCAAAAAACATCATCAGGACAGTTTTGACAAACATCCCTCTTGGCACGCCTCGGTTCCCTTGGAGCTTGTGCATAGTGACTTGTGTGGTCCTCTTCCATCTGCTTCCTTTTCTGGTTTCAAATATTTCTTAACTTTCATTTATGACTACTCCAGAAACACTTGGGTTTACTTCCTAAAACTTAAGAGCGAAGGATTTAACATGTTCTTGGCCTACAAGGCCCTTGTTGAAAAACAATCTGGTCATCAAATCATACAGTTAATATCTGACAATGGAGGAGAATATGTTAACAAAAAGTTCACTACTTTCAGCAATGAACAAGGAATCCAACAACAACACACTGTTCCATATACACCAAAACAAAATGGTGTAGTTGAACGGAAGAACCGTACTTTAAAAGAAATGGCTAATTGTATGATCCAATATAAGGGACTAAGTCTTCAATATTGGGCTGAGGCCATAAATTGTGCAAATTACATAGTTAATCGCATACCCACTAAATTTTTACAAGGTATAACTCCAGAAGAAGCACGGAGTAAAATTAAACCAGATGTAAGTCACTTCCGTGTGTTTGGTTGTGAAGCATGGGCTCACATTTCGGATGAAAAACAGAAAGCATTGCAACCTAAAAGTGAAATGTGCATATTTGTTGGATATTATGAAGATGTAAAAGGTTATAGAATTCTTCAGCTACATTTTCATGATATAACCATTAGAAGAGATGTTAAATTTGATGAAAATCTCTTGGTCTATGAGCCTAACTTGGCAGATGTTCCATCTTTGGCCTGCAAGCCTGATTCGGTGATTGTGCCTTCTTCTTCTTCTTCTAACTTCCTTGACAGGTTTCCAACTCTAGCTTCTGATGATGACAATGAGGATGAAAATCCACCTCTGCCTACTCATGTTCCTCCAATTGCACCAACACCAATGCTTCCTTGATGGGTCCGTTCAACATGTGAAGCAACTGGTGATCTTGCCAGTGATCCTAGAGATCAACGTCGAACATGTTCTCAGTTTCAGTGAGCCTCTTCTCTTTTGGCTCAATTTTCTGAGAATTGTGATCTAGAAACTTTTGCAAAATCCTCAAGAAATACAGATTAGGATACAGCTATGGATGAAGAATATCCACAGAATATCGTTCCTTAATGGTGAATGATACTTGGGATCTTGTTCCTCTTCCAAAAGGAAGAAAAATTTTCAGATGTAACTAGATCGACAGAACTAAGTATGCATAAGATGGAAGTGTTGAAAGAATTAAGGCAAGGTTGATTTCCAAAGGTTTTTCCCAAGTTGAAGGGATTGACTACAAAGAAACCTTTTTCCCTGTCGCAAAAATGAACTCCATCTGCCTTGTTCTTTCCCTTAAAGCCTTACAAAACTGGGAAGTCCATAAAATGGATGTCAAGTCTTCCTTCTTACATGGTGATTTACAGGAGGAAATTTACATGGAATAACCTCCTTGATATGTTCATAATAACTCTATCCTTGTCTGTCACCTTAAGAAATCCTTATATGGCCTTAAGCAAGCTCCTAGAGCTTGGTATGCCAAAATGGATAGCTTTCTTCTTGACACTGGTTTTTCTAGATGCCTCTTTGACCCCAATGTTTATACCAAGAAAGTAGGAAACCATATCATCATACTTGTTCTTTATGTTGATGATATTATCCTTATTGGTAGCAACCCTAAACTTTTAACCCATGTGAAATCCAGTCTTAAGAAAAATTTTGAAATGTCATACTTAGGACATTTGCATTATTTTCTTGGTCTCCAAGTCTTGCAAACCAAAGAAGGAATATTTCTTTCCCAATTTGAGTATGCTTGTGACCTTCTTCATCGCTTTCACATGGAAGATTGTAAACCAGCCCTTTCTCCCTTCCAGTTTGGAGTCAAACTTTATGCCACTTGTACTTCCCCTGAAGTAGATGCCACCTTGTATCGACAGTTTGTTGGTAGTTTCTTATACTTGACTCATTCACATCCTGAACTTTCCTTTTCCATTTGTCATGTTTCCCATTATATGAAAACACCTCATGAAATTCACTGGAAAGCAGCAAAAAGAATACTTCGATATATTCAAGGTACAATTTAGTTTGGGATTCATTACAATACACAAGGGAAATCTTTGTTGGTTGGTTTCACTTTACAGATTGGGACGGAGATCCTGATGATCACAAGTCTATTGCAGGTAATGTTTTCAGTATGGGATCTGAACCTGTCACTTGGGCTTTTAAGAAAAAACAAGCTCTTTCTCTTTCTTCAGCAGAAGTAGAATATCGAGCCATAATTAATGCCGGTCAGGAAGCTTTATGGCTTTAACAGATCCTTTCAGAGTTTGGATTCGAGGAGCAGCGGCCTACTCCACTTTGGTGTGACAATCAAAGTGCCATCAAGCTTGCCAAAGATCCAGTTCTACATCAATGCATAAAACACATTGAGCTACACATGCACTTCATCAGAAATCTTGTTCATGATCGTGTTCTTGAAATACTCTACTGCCCTACAGATGATCAAGTTACAGACATCTTCACCAAGTCTCTTACAGAAGCGAATTTTTCTAAACTTTGATCTATGTTAGGAGTTCAGTAATGTGTCCTTAAGGGGGGATAGGCTCTAATTCCTCCTTCCTTCTCCTAATAGTGTCACTTTTGTAAATTCTTCAATCCTATCCCAAGTTTTTCTTAAGGGGGGATGTTAGGATATTTAGACACTTAGGAGTTAGTTAAGGTCAACTTGTGTAATATATCCATTAGGTAAAGTGTGTTTTTTTAGTATGCATTAGTATGCATTCGTAAATATTCTAATTCAATGGTCACAACACGTTCTAGACATACAGTGATCTGATGGTTCAACTTCTCTTAGATCAAAACCTACCATTGATCTGTGGCTTAACACCCGATTGGTCCATGATCTCTATTTAAAGAGAATGGAGGGTCCTTGTCTAGTTGATTGATTGTGAGAAGCTCATGTAACTTTATTTATTTTGCATAATAAATATCTCCAAGTAGCTATTTGGCTAGGGCCATGGAATGTTTCCCTATTGAGGGTTTTAACCACGTGACAAACGTTGGTGTATTGATTTGTGATCTATTTGTGTGAGTGGATGCTCTTGGTTTTTGGTATTTTGGGAGTACCCTATGTACCCAAACAACCATCACATAGAACTTCTCTACAAATAGAGGATCTTTCACACAAAGGGCACTCTCAAATTGAGATCTAGTCCTCCTAGTGTCATTAGGATTTCCAGCTAGTTCCCCAGCTACATGAATGGTCTTTGCTGCCCATTTTGGTCTTGTAGGACTATTAGGATCTGAAATCAAATCATCATTATCAAACATATCAGAATCAGAAAACTCATTAGTCTCTTCACTTACAATCAATGGTTCTGGTGGTGAAGAGGACTCTCCAACTTCAACTGCTGCTAAAGGATCTTCTTAGAACTGAACACTTCTTTCAATGAAAGATTTGTTAGTGCTCAAGTTGATCAGCTTGTAACCTTTTGAATATTTATAATACCCAACAATTAGGCACTCTTGGCTTTGGGGTTGCAAATCCTTCCTCTTTTCAGTTGGAATTCTATCCCAAGACTTTGAGCCAAAAATCCTGAAATGGGTCACATCTGGCTTGTGCCCACTCTAAGCTTATAAAGGAGTCATAACATCAAGATACTTATGAGGCACACTATTCTTGATGTAGGATGCATAGTTTATAGCTTCAGCCCAAAACTTTGGTGGCAAATTCTTAGCCTCCATTATGCAGATTTCCATCTCCTTCGATGATTTGTTCTTTCTCTCGGAAACACCATTTTGCTGTGGTGTGTAAGGGATCGAATGCTGCATTTGAAAACCCAATTATTTGCAATACTGAATGAACTCAGACTTGACATACTCACCACCATTGTCAAATCTGAGGACCTTGAGTTTCCTCCCAGACTAGTTTTCAACCAAGGCTCTAAAGACTTTGAAGAGGTCAAAAACTTTAGACTTATGCTTTAGGAAGTGAACCCAACAATACCTGGAAAAGTCATCTATGAAGTTCAGTGCATATTTGGATTGACTCAAGGACATATGAGGGAATGGACTAGAAATGTCACTGTGGATCAAATCAAGTGGTGCAGAGGTTCTCTCATGACTAGATTTCTCATACTTGTGCTCTGGGTGTTTTCCTAGGATACAACCTTGACAGACTCCCTTAGAAAACTTGATCTTTGGTAACCCTATGACCATAATTTTTTCACTCAAATTAGAAATATACTTGTAGTTAATATGGCCAAAAATTTCATGCCAAATATTTCTTTCTTCATTATCATGAATCAAAAGAGCAGAGGGGTTTGAGTAGGGTAGAAAATGGGAAAACTTGTACACATTCAAAGTGTGATTAACAACACCTTTTGCTATGACTTTACCATTTGAAATCTCAATGATTTCAACATCATTATGGGAGAATATGACCTTCTTTGGAGACCCATTATGATTCATCTGATACAATGACAATAGATTAGATGAAAGACCTGGAACATACAACACATTATTGAAACTACCATGGTCAAGATCAATCCTACCCTTCCCCAAACTGTCAATGAGAGAGTCATCTCCCAAAACTATTAATGGACCTTTTGACATATCAAGAGAGGAGAATGTATCCTTTGTTGAAACCATATGTCTAGAAGATCCAGAATCTATGATGAAGCTAGGTGATCTTGATGTGCCAGCAACCAAGGCATGCACACACACTCTCTCTCTGTCTTCTGAATTTGATCCTCCTTCCTTCTTCTTTGAGCAATCAGGAAGGGAGATGTTATTCTTCTCCAAGATTTGGGTCAACATGTCAATTTTATTCTTCATACAAGAACTCTCAGGATGATATCCCTTACTGTAGTATGCACACTTGCTCATTTCTCCTTTATTCTTATTCTTCTAGGAATTATTCTTGGAACCTTGGGGCTCCTCTTGAGACTTAGGCTTGTCTCTCTTTTGCTCAAGTGGATTTTTAGATTTTTTCTTTATTTTTGAATCCACCCTTGAATCTCTAGCAACCAAAGATTGGTCTTTGGAATTTTTGATGGTGCCGATCATCACCAACTTATCTTGCTCCTGTGTGAGGGATTCCATGAACTCTGCAAGCTTAGGAATCTTCTAGGATTGAGCTATCAACTTGGTGGCATGGAAGGTTGAAACAAAAACTAAATAGTGAGGATCTATATTAGAGAGTATGGCCAAAACTAGTTTCTCTTCCTTCTTTTTGATCCCACACTATTTTAGCTGTAAAACAAGGGCCTTAAACTTGGAAAAGTAGAGTTGCAATGATTCAAAGATACTGGGACTCAAGGAGATCAAATCATTCTCAATTTGATGTCCTCTCAACTCATTTGTCTTTGCAAAATTCTCTTCAAGATTCTCCCACACTTCATTAGGTGATTTCAATCCATCAAGATGGAAAAGGAGGTCTCTTGAAATGATTAGACATAAAATACCATAGGCCTCATCCCTCCTATTATGCCATTTAATTTTCTATGCAAATGCATTGGGCTCTGCCTCAGTTTCCATATTCACATTTTAGAGACACTTATCTCTCAACAATATCTCCATCTCATCTTTCCACTCAAATAAATTCAATGGAGTCAAGATGATCTTCTAAGATTAGTCCATAGCTCAGTAGTTGTGCCTCCCAGTCAGCAGAATGCGCTCCCAGTCAATGATGTCGAACCTAAAATAAAAATTTGGAAGGAGATACATCGATCTACAAATTATATGATACCATGTGGAAATTGAACCCAAGATATAGAACAATTACACTCACAAAATTGCTAATTAAACATGCAAAATTAACACCAAAGGATACTGAAATTGGAGCATAACACTAATCTGTATTGAGTAAGTGTAAAATAGAAAAATTTACGAAGTAATAGGTTGTTGTAATATATAATTACATGATATTTTTGAATGCATAAGGATTCCATTCGAAATAGTAAAAAAGCAGCCTTACCAAATCTAGTCAAATCCCCCATAGGTGCATAAAGCAGTTTCCAAATATATGAAGATGCTCACAAATTTGCTAAGTCAAGTTGGAAATATAAAGAGAAATGGAAAGAAAAATAATACATGCTTTTATTTGGAGAAAAGGATGGAGAATGATGTGGGAAAAAAAACAAGGCAGTTACACCTAGAATAGCTTTTCCTTTTGCCTTAAATCGGCTATAAAGCAAGGAAGCTTTTCAAAAAAAGAAGATATGTGCTTTAGATAATCTGGAATAAAGAAGACATGGTAAAATTGGTTTCCAAGATGTTTCCCAAGCACTCCATGACTCAGTTTTAGCAAGTGTTGACTTCTAGGACATGTAGAAGGCAACTAGCATAGAATGGAATCTAGGAATCTAGGTAATAAGACAAAAATAATTAAATTAATGTATAATGTAGGTAAATATGGGTTGATTTTTCTAACATTTCATTTCATTAGAGAGGCTTTCCATCCCTAGTAGGTTCTGTGCAAGGATTTTCATCACATTATATGGAACACCTGAGGCTGGTGAGCGCTTCACTGTCACAATAGAACGCCACACCCTCATGGAGGAAGTGCCTGGAATTTCCTATACAATGGGCATCCCTCCAAAACCTTTGAATTTGGTTGTGGTTTTTGTAATCTCACCACATGTTGACCATTGCTAAGGGTGGTCTGTATGAGCGAATGCTTGTACTAGAGGAGGGAGATTCCAAATTCTTCATTGCTTCCTTTGTGAATTCCACTTACCAACTTTATCTAGGGTGGTGACAAAGCCAAGAAGGTGTTGGGATTAGGTTAGACCCAGGTTCTATACTTTTGTCTTCGCACCAACAAAAGACCCACAGTGTTGGCCCTTTCGGCAACAACTTGTGAATAGGTTGCAGTCTCACCCGAAACAGCTATGGGGTGCCGCAGAATCAGGTTTCTGCAAGAAGAAGAGGGATATTACTATACCTTTAGCTTATAACAATTGATAATCATAAAATACAGAGCTTTGACATTCACTTATTTAGCTTCACAGTTAGATAAACAAATAGTGCCTTGCTTAACCCTTTACTGGGAATTCACAGCGAAGTTAGCATTTTAGCAGTGATCTTACTTATCAGTTATATATTTATCAATGCATAAAAGAACATAACAACAACAAAAAATAACCACGACACAAGATATAATGTGGTTCACCCCCAGTTTAGGGGCTACGTCCACATAACTGTGCTTTATTCAACTCTTTACAAAAACCACAGTTCTGATTTGTGCACTCAACTGCAGATCCCTTCAATTCCTCAAAGCTGCGCACTAAGCTGCAGATCTCTGGGCACACAGCTGCAGATCTTCTTAATCACCCAAAAACCCTCTGCGCACACAGCTGCAGAGGTCATCCACGCACACAGCTGGGACTTAACCTTCCTTACAAAACAAGCCTTAGCTTCACATTACTTCATCTTACATCAAAATCCTAAACTGACTTCTTTACAAGAGTGCTTATTTATAGTGCACTTATTACAAAACCATGGGCTTAAACCATGGGCACCCCGAACCCTAAACCCTGGACTTAAACCAAGGGTTTACTAAAAAAAGAATGCTTTGACTCAACCCCGACACCCCTAAGACTATTTTGATTCACAACTCCACTTACAAGCTTCCACAAAAACCACGGAGTTACCAAAATTAAGGATCGTTAAGGTGCGCGCCCCAACAAGCCCCTAAGACTCACTAGTGTCTCGTCCTGGGACACTCTGCTGCTTTTCTGGTGGTAGAATCTTGTTGGTGAAGATAGAAAATGGCTTGCTATGGCTGCATCATCGTCCCTTCTGCTACTGCTATCATGGTTGTGGCTTGCTTGATCCTTCATCCTTTCATCCTTAGTAGAATATGACCATCTCTCATGCTGATGTCTGCCTCTGTCATATTTATGGTGGTCATGGGGGTCATTGGGCATTCTATCAGCAACCCCATCCTTCGAACTGCCTCCCGTTCATGTTTTATTGAACATTTGACCATCCACAACTTTGGGTCCTTAATAGGCGGTGCCCCTGTGATTGCATGCCACTGTAATTTTGCATAAGACAAACAGCATGCCTCCATTCTTCAGGATCCTCCTGAGTCTTTCCTGAGGGGTTGTGCCTTTCGTCGTTCCACTTAGAGCGAACTTCTGCCTTAAATTTATTTCTGGTTGATCATATCTGCATTGGCTGCTTTGGTGCTGGAGACGCCTCCTCGCAAGGAGGATTGCTCATAAGGTTCTGCAGACCTCTCTCCCTGAAATCTTGTAACAATTCATGGACTTCGCAATCATTCGACATGGTGCTAATTGTAAACTCAAAGAAGTGTACAATACAGGAGTTGGAGGCCGGTGTAGCTTCTTATAGAATCCCACAACAAAATTTGTCATCATAGTGCATTAATGGCGCCAAATCTAATGGAACGGCGGTAAATCCAATCCACATGGCGCTAGATTTTCCCAAAATCTCATCATGACAGGCAGTTCATGTGCCGACGCCGCCAAGTCAAGTTTGTCTCGTCAATCACATTTTAGGCTGCGACACACCTTTCTTCTTCGACATAACCACTAACTTCAGCTTTGCCTCAATGAGTACCCTCGACATAATATTCACCTTTGACCCATCCTGACCCACACGACAACCAAACTTCAACCTTCAAACTTTGACAGTCTTCAACACTTCGTAGCTTTGAGAACATGTTCATTATAGTCTAGTACCCAATTCCAACTGTTCTTAGTACTTAGACTACCCTTCTTGCTGTTACTTCTAATTAAGGGGTCCCGGTTTGTCCCTGTACTTCTTTAACCTACTTCCATTCACCATGGAAGGTAAAATTTCTCCATTTAATTTAGCTAACTGGACTGCGCCACCATCAGTAACTCTCTGCACTATGTATGGTCCTTTCTAATGTGTCTTGAACTTCCCCAGGAATTTCATGAATTTACTGTCATATAAAAGCACAAGATCACCATTCTGGAACTGCTTCCTCTTAATGTGTCTATCATGCCATGCTTTTTCTCTAGCTTTCTGTACTTGCTGCTGGAACCCTACAATGAATCTGTCCTCTTCAAGTTCTAGTATCTTTTCCAGCCTTTCTTTCATCATATCTGGGTCATCCATCTCTATGAAAGAAGATATTCTGAGGCTAGGAACAATGTACTCCATGGGCATGACTTCTTCTTGTCCATAAACCAACCTAAAAGGTGTATGGTCTGTCAACTTCTTGCAGGTGGTTCTATAAGCCCATAGCACTGCTGGAATTATAAGATCCCAGCCATTTCTGTTAACATTGCAAACCTTTGTCAGAGCATGTTCAAGGATCTTGTTAAAGGCTTCGACAGTTTCGTTTGCTTGAGGATGATAGGCAGTACTCTTCTGATGATATACTTGAAATTATTCTGTCAATACTTCAATAGTCTTATTTAGGAAATGTGATCCTTGATCACTCATAAGAATTCTAGGAAACCCAAATCTTGACAATATGTTATCGAAGATGAACTTTGTAGCTGTAGCAGCGCTACAGTTCTTGACCAGTTGAGCTTCGGCCTAACGAGTAAGGTAGTCAGTTGCTGTAATAATGTATCTTGCTCTGGATTTCTTCGCAGGAGGATGGATAGGTCCAACAAAATCAATAGCCCACTTGTCAAAGGATTCTAAATTTACATGTGGAACTAGAGGCATCTCATCCTTCCTGGATGGTTTACCTGTCCTTTGACAGATGTCGCGGCTATGGAAATACTCTCTTGCATCCTTATGAATTGTGGGCCACCACAATCCGGTTGTCAGAATCTTCTGCGCTGTATCTTTTCCTGCATAATGACCTCCTGTTGCTCCAGAGTGTGCCTCAGCCAAAATTAATGGCTTTTCATGCTCCAGGACGCATCTGCACAGTATTTCATCTGGTCCCATGTTATATAGCTATCTTGCTATTAAGGTAAAGTCAACTGCTCTAACCACCAGCTGTTTCTTCTGCTGCGTTGTCATTTCGGCTAGTGCAAAACCTGTAGACAAATACTGAACAATATCCTGGAAATAATCATCAACCATATGGATGGCAAACAACTGGGCATCAGGAAGACCTTCCTCCAAACTAATGGGCTCTTCTCCTGACTCGAGCCTCGACAAGTGGTCAGGACCTAGGTTCAGTTTTCTAGGTTTGATGATGATCTCAAAGTCATATTCCTCAAATAGAATCAACCATCTGCATATCCTTCCACCTAGCACATGCTTGTTAACCAAATACTTCAAAGCAGAGTGGTCAGTGAACATCTTAAAATGAGTTCCTAACAGATAATGTCGAAACTTCTGCAATGCATAAACCATAGCTAGACCTTCTCGTTCTGTAGTAGTATAATTTTTTTCTGCTGTGGACAATTTTCTACTTGCAAAAGAAATAGGGTGATCAATATTACCTTCACCTAACTGAGCCAATACTATACCCAGAGAAATGGAGGATGCATTGACATGCACATGAAAATCCTTATTCTAGTCAGGGAATACTAAGATAGGGGCAGTTACCATCTTTTCTTTCAAAATATCCAAGCTTGCTTGGCACTCAGGTGTCCATTCAAACTTAATATCTTTCTTCAACTGCTTTTCCATAGGGGCTATAATCTGAGCATATCCTTTAATGAATTTCCTATAATATCCAGTATGACCAAGCATAGTGCACAGTTGTTTAATAGACTTCGAAGGTGGAAGGTTCACAATAATGGCTATATTCACAGGATCCATCATCAATCCTTGCTTACATACAATGTGACCTAGCAGAATTCCAAAAGGGGCACAAAAGATACACTTTTTCAAGTTCAAGGAAATCTGATGCTGTCTACATTTGTCTAGCATAAGTCTTAAACTAGATATGTGGTATTTTAATAACCCGAAGATGGTCCAATCATCAAAATAAGCTTCTAAGTATTTATGTATAAATTCCTTAAAAGCAGAGATGACTACTCTAGAAAACATAGCAGGTGCATTCTTCAATCCAAAGGGCATAACTGTATACTGGAAGGATCCCATTTCTGTGGTGAAGGTTGTCTTATGTCGATCTTCTGGAGCAATTCTAATCTGATGGTAACCTGAAAATCCATCAGTAAAGGAGTACACTTCTTGACCTCCAACATTGTCTAAAACTTCATCTGTAAAGGGAGTGGGGAAAGGATCATGCAAACAGGCATCATTCAGCTTCCTTAGATCAACACAGATTCTGATTTCTCCCTTAGTCTTCTTTTCTTGCACCACCATAGGACTGACCCATTCAGACTCTTCAACAGGATCAATGATTCCTGCAGCAAGCATCTTATCCAACTCCATTTGGACTTTTCCTTTATACTTAGGGTTCATCCTATAAGGGCGCTGTTTCACAGGCTTCGAATCAGGTTTCAAAGGGATCTTTATCACTCCTATATTACCAAGGATTCCTTTTATCTCTGAGAACTTTGTCAAAAATAGGTCCTGATATTCATGGAGAAGTTGGGTCACCTTGCTCACCATTTCGTCATCCCAATAATCTCAAATGGTATCATACTTAGGGTTTTCTTCTGACCCAATGTTTACGGTCTGTGTCTTCAGGGGCTTAGTCACTTCAGGTGCTTCAACTACTGGTCCATGTACTTCGCAGTGTCCTTCTGACTCAGGAATGTTAATGTTCCACGGATCGTCATCCTCGTCAATTGCAAGGTTATAACATTCTACTGCATTGGCTTCTTGTTCCTTCCAATCAGGTTGGTATTCTGCTATTTCTTGATCATCAAATACTTTAGTATGGATTAACCTAACAGCTACATCCAAAGCAGGAGAAACCTCATTAATAGAAAATGTCAGCACAAAACTATCAACAAGACTATCCCAACTTACAATACCGTGGCGAAGTCGACCTCCGCATACCAGTTCTTTGCTATAGGTTCTAGGGTGTGCACAAACCTATGTACCCATTCTTCATGAGGTACATGCTTCCATGCTTCATAGCATTGCTCCAAATGTCCCTGAGGACTCGTCTTACCATTAAAACTGCTTCACACCTCCTGAGGTTGGTCCCTAAATCTTAGGCAAAGGGACTTCTGGCACGCTTCCCAACTATGAATGTACTTTTTATGACCATTCCACCATCTGGCTGCTATGGCTTTGAATGCTAAATCTAGAGTCTCCATTTTCTAGGAATCTGGTACCTGCTCTGAGAATTGCACAATAAACTCTTCTGGGTCTATCGAACCATCAAAAATAGGTAAGTTTCTTGTCTGTGAACTAAGCCATCTAAGAGACTTGGTAATTCTTGCACATCGATGGCCATGTAGCTCATACAGTCTATTCTACCAATTCTCTAGGCCATCATCTGAATCCATCATGCAGGAGCTGTCACACTGCCAATCCATGATACCTTTGGCAGTAGGATCAACATAATCTTCTTCCTTTGCTGTGATATGGTAGATATGGTCCAAAACATCCTAGTCTTTATCTCTTACTGGCTTGGTGTACCTCTCTCCTTGAGAAGGATCCAATGGTACTATGACTCTCAGTCCTTTCCCTTCGAAAGTCATCTGCCTCTTCTTCAGGTTGATTACTGCAGCATTATCTATTGCCCATTCAATGCCTAGCAATGCTGGATATGGATTGCTATCATCAATTATTTCAATTACCTCAAAATCTGCTAAGGTACTGACTCCATCAATATCTACTGATATGCTAGGGAGTCTTCCTAGGGGCACAATCTTCTGTTGATTGGCTAATCTCAACTGTATAGGGGACCATTCCAGAGTAGGTTTTCCCATTTTTTCCCATGTCTACTTAGTTAAGACATTTACTTATGATCCTAGGTCCAAGATGACATCAGTCATGTCATATTCTCCTATCTGAGCATTCAATCTCATCTCCCTGCCAGTTCTTCTGACTCTATGAACAGTTTTTTTTTTACCAGGACTTTGCTGAGGTTCGCAAGAAGCAATAACTTTCTGCAACTCATTTAGAGCATTCTGATTTCTTAAGAGCTTCATACAACTCTGTAAAAAGGAGGACAACATACTTACTTTATCCGTCGAAGCTTCTTGCGGCTGCAACTGCTGCTGAGGTTATTGCGCAGGTGCTACTGATGTGTTGGGGTCAGCAAAGTCTCTCTTGGCTTCCATAAATGTCTCTTTTTCTCTGTGAACATCAAATGCTAGGATTTTTTCTGGGGCCTTACGAACCCAAGACTCGGCAAGCTGTTTCTCCTTGTTCTGCATTTTCGTCGTAGCTCCACTCCTGGTAACAACATTGATGGGTGGGACAGATCATTTCTCCATAGCAATCAGCTGAATATTCTAAGTAGGGGCACTATTTATTTCTTGAATCTTGGCTATCAACTGCGGGCATTGTTCAATCACATGGTCGACAGCTCTACAATATCGACATGTCATCATTGGGTTCCGACAGTCTGTAGCTAGATGTTCGGCCTGGTGACAGTTATAGCACATGACCTGGCCTCGTCCTCTACCAGCCATACCACCACGACCATGACCGCCAAAAGTTTCGTGACCTGATGTACTACCATGGTAACCATATCCATCATTTCCTTGGCCATCATTTTGTACCCGATAAGCATCATAAGTTCGTTCTCTCATAAGGTCAAAGCTGCGACACTCATCTTCGTTGTGTCCTACTGACTTACAAAACTTACAATAAGGGTTCTTAGGGACTTGCACATACCTCTGCAGGAGATAGCAATCTTCAGGTCGATGTTGGCCAATTGTCCTACAGATCTCACAATATAGAACACTAGGGTTGAATGGGTTTGGTGCACCAGAATTCAGGAAATTTCTTACCGCAGGGCACTGTTCCTTATCGTGACACTCTGTCTGACATCATGTACACCAAACCTCTTCGCGACTGGCTTTCCCCTTTTTCATATCATGAAGCTCCAGAGCCATCACTACCAACTGCACTTGTATTTGAGCCATACCAGAATTATCTTTGATAGGGGCTGTTTCAAGCTTCATAGCGATTTCCAAAGTCTCCTGCTGATCCACAACCTTCTGTTGCATGAGTGGAGTCCTGATGTGTGGTAACAAAGCTTCGACAAACCATTCCTTATGCTACACTGGTCCAATAGTGAAACTGACTTGATCTAGCAGAACTTTGAACCTCTAATCAAAGTCCCCGCCTCTGCTGAATTTCCTTGAGTTCAGTGATACACTACGACTCTGATTTAGGCTTCTTAAATTCCTTTATCATTTTTGCTTTTATATCAACCAAGACATGGTTCTAAGTACTGGAATACTTCATGAACCAAGTCAAAGCGCGGTCTCTAAAAGAAGTAACTAGCTACACTCTTCTTGTATCTTGATCCGTAACATTCTTAGCAGTCCACACTGCTTCGCATAAGAACCATAACTGTTCTGGATCCTCTGATCCAGTTCCTTTGAAAATAGGGAGCTTAATGTCATCATTCATATGGGCCATCGCGGATCTAGGGGGGGGAAGGGGGACTGGTAGTAGGTGGGGGGGAACTTACTGGGGTAGACTGAACTGCGACAGGAATACTCGGGCTAGGGTTACTTTCAGACTGCGACGAGTTCTCAGGGATAATAGGTCTTCGCTGCGGGGTTACCGAAGGATTTCCAACAGAAGGGGTTTCTTTGGGCTCTGATCCTGCTGGACTTACGGGGTTAGACTCGGTATTCTGACCTAGGGTATATGACTCAAAATTTCTCTTGTACCTTTTGCCACTTCACAGCAAACCACTTTGCTCATCGAAGGTACTTTCACTTGCAAACATAGGTTAGTAATACTAGATCTAACAGTCTGATTCAATGAGCAATATACCTTTTTCAGCCAATAGCATTTTAAGTTTCAAACTAAATGAATTCAAGTACTTACCCCTTAGCCCTTTGAAACACTGTCATTCGGCTTCGCTAAATGACCTACTTCTGTCAATGGTGAACTCCGTCACAAATGCTTCAAGGGTTCGCGTTGTCCATAAATTAACAGCTCGGGATATCTCGTTGTTTACCCTTTTCAATATATTAATTCTTGTGGGGTCCAATCAGGAAACTGACCTTCTTGGAAGTTCGTCCTTCTCTCTGTTAACCTGGATAACCACTGGTGCAACTCTATGTGGATACTACCAAAGAAAATTTCCTAAACATCAAAAAAAGCGTACCTTTGTAAAAATTCGTTTGAACTATGACGTGGATCTTTGTTCTCTTGTACAGCAAAGTTCAGACAAGTCCCTTCAATCCAATCACCGATTTCCTTCACTGAGGGTCTCCAAAACATAGCCCTCGAGGTATGACATAAACCCCTCTTGAGCAGATACTGAGTTCAACCGACAATGGAACCAATTTGTTGGGCTTAGGGCAGACTCGGGTTCTATACTTTTGTCTTCACACCAACAAAAGACCTACAGTGTTGGCCCTTTCGGAAACAACCCGCGAACAGGTTGCAGTCTCACCCGAAACAGCTATGGGGTGCCACAGAATCAGGTTTCTACAAGCAGAAGAGGGATATCACTGTACCTTTAGCTTCTAACAATTGATAATCATAAAATACAGAGCTTTGACATTCACTTATTTAGCTTTGCGGTTAGATAAACAAACAGTTCCTTGCTTAACCCGTTACTGGGAATTCACAGTGAAGTTAGTATTTTAGCAGTGATCTTACTTATCAGTTATATATTTATTAATGCATAAAATAACATGACAACAACACAAAAGAACCACGACACAAGATATAATGTGGTTCACCCCCTATTTAGGGGCTACGTCCATAGAACTGTGTTTTATTCAACTCTTTACAAAAACCACAGTTCTGATCTGCACACTTAGCTGCAGATCCCTTCAATTCCTCAAAGCTGCGCACTAAGATGCAGATCTCTGCGCACACAGCTGCAGATCTTCTTAATCGCCCAAAAACCCTCTGTGCACACGGCTGCAGAGGTTGTCCACGCACACAGCTGGGACTTAACCTTCCTTAAAAAACAAGCCTTAGCTTCGCATTACTTCATCTTACATCAAAATCCTAAATTGACTTCTTTACAAGAGTGCTTATTTATAGTGCACTTATTACAAAACCATGGGCACCCTGAACCCTAAACCCTAGAATTAAACCATGGGTTTATTACAAAAAGAAGGCTTTGACTCAACCCCAATACCCCTAAGACTATTTTGAGTCACAACTCCGCTTACAAGGTTCCACAAAAACCATGGAGTTACCAAAATTAAGGACCGTTAAGGTGCGCACCCCAACAGAAGGTACCACACCATGTGACCTGTAGGAGGACCCTCCTCCTAAGAGGAGAGAAGCACAAGAATGACAAGCCTCCTCAAGGACCTATTACTGTAAAAAATGGTGCATTCCTACCTCAATTCTCCTTGAATAATAGTGTTCCTAGGAGATAGGGGGACAAGGTGGAACAATGAACACAGAAGGAACACAAACCTTCTTGTCAGCTACAAACATAGGCAAAAGGTGCCTTTGAGCATAGAATGAAAAAAAATGGCCCATGAAGGAAAGGACACATTGCAGACTCAACAGGAGAAGAAATGATTCAATCCGAGTCAGCAATGAGCCATTATAGAGTGTCCTGAGCCGTCTTTTTCGAGACAAGCGAGCTTGAAAATGAAGATGATGCATCACCACTTAAATACCACCATGCGTGTTTGCTCCATATTGTTTTGTTTATGTATGTAAACGATGGCGAATATGGCGCGTCCTAGTTTGTTAAAGTTTGAAAATGTTTGTAATGGACTTCTGGCCCTATTTCGAGGTGAGTATCGGGGGTGCAAAGCACTATAAATGGACTCTTTACTAAGGGAGAAAGGGTTGGTTTGGTTGGAACCTGAGATATTTTTGGTTCTTATGTAATTTGAGCTATTTTAATACAAGAAATAGAGCCGAATTTCATATTTGAATGTAGGAATTCCTATGTATTTCCCAGTTTCAGTTTGTAACCTCCTTTTCTTATGTGCATGTACTTCCTATTATTTCTTTACATTATGTTTTCTTCATTTCTTTGGCTTAGTGTATAATGGTTTGAAATTCATATTCTTATGCTCTGCCCATTGTTTTAGACATTCACCAAATGCTTCTTCCAACATTGGTGTAGAATTCATCCTTGTGGTGCTCTACATTGATGGATTGTCATCATTTTTCATTTTCCACGAGACCAAAAAGATATTAATCGTTACTGAAGTGATACCTTTCTCTTGTGGACAATTCCCTATGCATATTGCTCTATGTTTCTTGGTATTTGTGAGTCCATAGCCCAATATATATCTACCACGTTTCGACCACCAATCCCTGAATTTCACTCTGTGACAATATAACGTCCTTGTTATATATCTATGAGAGATCCCTCTTTAGAAACGGGGAAGGAAACTCCCTTTCCTAAAGAGGTTCTGTTGTTACCTCGGGGTCCATCTTTCCACAACCTTTGGGTGCAATTATGAGTGCTAACACAATTATCAGGCCCTTTTTGTTCAGAGGATCACTATTGATGTCTTTGTTGTAAACATGTAGCAATCCCTTGTAAAGTGCAAGTGCAATATAAGTTTTTCCTATGCGTGCTCCTCGAATCAAGAAAAGATTTATACGACTAGTTGGATCATTAATTTTCCTAAGTATAATTTATTTTGTTACTGATTGTTGTTCTAGATTAAGGCTTCTTCTTATGTCATACTATTATTAAGTTCTTATAATGTATGTTTATTTAATGTATTCAAGCATATAATTTTGACCTGTTTGTTGGTATTGAGACATAAGTAAAAGGCCATGTAGGATGTCATATTTCTCAAATACAAAGTTAGTATATTTCTCATCTAAATCATGTAACAGGACAAATATTTTCTTGGAGTTAAAAATTATTTTTTCAAGAGACTCTATCGACATTGGCCCATGTTGTTGGGGAATTTATCCTATGGCTGGGGTTGAGGCCACCAACATACTAGGGTTTCTACATACCGACATATAAGGTTCTACAAGTATATAATAAATCAGAAGTTCAAGGATTTATAGGATACATACCTTATTTCGAGGGTTGATTCTAGCTTTATATTCTTTCAAAGTGATCCTTGACTCTAATGATTTGATACCTGCAATAAAGAAAATACCCATCTCAAATCACCTCCAGGTATTATAAAAATAGAGATATGAACATATATAGATATTGAAACTTAAAAGAAAAGTACAAGCAATATCATTACTCATCAATAACTGAAACATGGATAGCATAGATGTGGAAGGAAATAAATTTATTTATTAATGAAGTTATTAGAAAAAAATAGTATACCTCTATCTGATATGGATTCCTTGAAATCTAGATATGAGCCCTCTTTCTTCTCTTCTCCAAAAGAAATCCTCTACATAACCTTGTCTCCAAAAGGTCCCCCCTTTTCCTTTATTGCCTCTCCTCTTTTTATTGTCCATTGGGAGGAGGGTTTATGGGGTTAAGATAGTTGAGGGAGTTGGAATAGTTTCCAAATTGAACCCAACCACGTTGTGATTAGTTTCGATTTTATTCTTAGCGAGTTTTGATGGAAGACATGGGTGGAAAGAGAGAAACCTTCATATGGTACATGGGTTTCCTTAAGGGAACTTGATTATGAAACTTTTGGAGTAAATACATAGGTTGTATTTGTGCAACTCACATATGATACACATGTTTTCAATAATCAAGTCATGTATATATAAATAAAAAAATATAGCCAAAAGATATTGATGCTGGAGTAAAGATCACTTAATTTAGGTCAAAACCTCCTATAGTGATAAGGATCTTCAATCAAAATTGTCCTTTTCTGTGATGATGCATTGAGTATCATCACTCGAATGGACAAGTACCATTCTAAGGTATAACAGATGCCCCCTAATGTATAAGTTCATAGGTTAAGGATGGTCAAAATAAATTACAATTAGAAGCTCAGAGGAATCAGAGTCCAGGATACAAATAAGTACCTGAAACAAACAAATAGAGGTCATTTTAGAATATCATCACTAAGGATTACATGTTTAATAATATGGAACAATAGCTCCTTTACAATATACATATACTTTTAGGATTATTATTGATCCTCCCTTTGTCTTCTTTGACCACATAAAGACTATTTGATTCATTTATGTAACTTAGGAGGTTTCATCACTTCACCGATGCATGGGGGACATAACTAATTGACATATACCACTTACTACACATTTCTACATGCATTTTGGAACTTCAAGGATCAATCCCTATTTTATAGGAACCCACTCAGAGTGCCACCAGAAGTGTCTAGTAGTTGACTCCAGTAGGTCATCAGTTATCCTTAGTTAAACTCCAATCCCCATTAGTTAGATCACTTCTAGTGTCTCTAGCGCCATTTTGCATGATTCATGGGAATATAAGTGCCTTTGTTCACCTACCCCCTTCAGTTAACTGATTGTAACTAATTGTAACTAGTTATTAACTGATTTACTGATCTGCACCTGCACTAGTTATCTATAATGGTGATTTTCCCACTCCTAGTTAGCTCTCAATTTAGTCTAAGTTGGCAGATTCAACTACCTAAGTAGGTATTTGAATTATTCATTGATGTTTTATTATATATTCACCCATAATGTCAATAATAAATTAATGGAAGATTTCTCATATTGTTCTTCAGTTATTCTTCTCTTATTTCTCTTGTGCAATCTATGTGAAGACCATTTTTGTCCAATATCTGTATATCAGGATATTCAAATATCCCTTATATATTTACACGGATGCACCAGAAGCAGTTAAGTTTCCACATAAATCCTATAATATTTTCCTTTCTAACTCTATATTATGTCCAGATAAGTCTTTACAGGTGTGACAGACTCTGAAAAAGTGCTCATTGTCGAAATAGAGGTTGATTCATCTTACAAAAAATATCTTTCTAGTTTTGTGTAGGTATTCAGTTCTCTCACCAGAAATGTAGCAAATGAGCATGGATCTATCTAATATAGTAACCTTGACTTCCTTCCATTATCATGAATGGAAATCCAAGATTGAGATACTATTGCACAACGAAGGTATCTACAGAGTTACTATGGCATTAGAAATCGAGCCTAATGCATTTGTTGAGAAATCAAGGTGGCATAACATGAAGGATGAAGCTTATGGATTTCTTTGTTACTCTCTCTCTCCAGAACTTCTTTTTCATCTTGATGTTTTCCAATTTCTTTCTTTCCTGTTCTCTCTTTTCAGCTATGCTTTCCAAATTTTTATTTTGGTTCTTCAAACTAGTGATTTCCAAATCTTTAAGATCTACTTGAGACATAGCTTGGGAGAGGGAATCTACACCAGATTGTACATAGAATGAAACAACTGGCACTTGTTCTTCCTTATTCTTTTCCTTTAGTTTAGTTTCCATCTCTGCATGTTTTGTTTCAAAAACATTTCCTTCTCAGCCCAAAGTCCTGCATATTTCTCCCATTATTTTTCTTTTTCCTCCAACTTTAGCAACCTTTATTTACAATCAATCAATTCAACATTCAAAGATTATTTTTATTTTTCAAACTCTGTTAGCTCAAAATTTTGTATATGCTGAGTAGCCGGAATATTCAACTTCTTTTTTAACAATTGAGTTTCATTTTCTTTCTCTTTTAACAACTTCTAAGTTGCATCTCCCTTGTCAGCTTGACTATCATCCACCAATAGTTCTGTTTGTAGCTTATTAATCTGCGTCTGGTGGGATTTGTTCTCCACCTTCTCCTTTCTAAGTAAATCTTCAACTCTTTTCTTACTTGATTGTAACTTTGACACCTGCAATGTTTCTTTTAACAAATCAGTATAAATGATATCACATGTTTCTCTGTCTAGATGTATCATATCAGTAGTAGGGATATTCTTTAAGTTAATCCTCATTTCAATCACTTTATTTCCTGCATTCACTACCAAATTCACTGTGTTTTTATCTTGATCCCTAACAGTTACTAGGGATACATATTGACTGGACAATGTTCTCACTTCATCGTACAGCTTAAATTTTTAATAAAAAGTTTTTCACTCACATCTGTATACCTATCTAGCAATTCAGTCTTGGACTTGTACTTATCTGTAGCTCCTTCAAGAATTTTATCAAAGCTATATTCTTGGATTTCAAAGGACGGGCCTTTGATCTTCATCTGTTTATTTTTTCCTTTAGCCTTTGTGGCCTATAAAAGTTGTCTTGCCTTTTTTATCTTTAGTTTCTTGGGTGTCCTTGCAATATGTTATTCATCTATATTCATGACTTTTGAGAGGTACCTCTTATTTTTTTTCTCAGAAAAAACTATCCAATGGTGTAACATGAGTGGCTGCTGCAACTATGCTTTAAAGATCATGTTGAGGAGAATTGTTTCATGGTGTAGATGAAAGTGAATATTTCTACATATTGTAACCATTACTAATATCCTTGGGGCAATCCATCCAGTTTTTTGCTTCAGACAATCATGCCACCTTAGAATGCTCAAATGGTTTATTTTTATTTGCTTGTCTCCCATTTGAGATAACAGGGTGAGGGTTGTAATTAACACCAGCTTCCACTGGAAATCCCATTTCTCTGAGCAGGATTTCGATCATCTGAAGAGTTGATTTACTCTTGGTAAAAAAAGGGCCTATGGAAACTTAATTTCTGAATGCTTCTTATTGCATACGAAATGCTCATCTTCAATTATCAACCTTTGTTTAATTAATTCCAATACAAACACTCTTGCCATTAAAAATGTTGGTAGGATATAGGGTTGATGAACAAACTGATATACCCTAATCATTGTTCCATGTTCATATAGGAACCAATCCCCTATTCTTCTTTTAGGTTAAAATTGTAATACTTCTTTCATTTATGGTAACACTCTGGGTAATTTTTCTTGAAAAAAAACATTATACATAGGTGCCATGAGAAAATTCATAAATTTACAATAATCCCTACTCATTTGATCTATTATAACCATCTCTGGGAGTTGTAAATTGTCTTCATTGAATGTTAAGAACATCCTCAACAGAAAATATTGAAACCTGAAATTTCTAGTCCTGTGGAAGTTTATTAGATGAGAATGGATATTCTTAGCTAAAAAATCATCAAACTTAAGGCATGATAACAGCATGGATTGACTTAACTGCTCATAACCTACTTGACCAATACTAAGGGTGAACACTAGACCTAATAAGGGCTATGTGATGTATTTATTTGTATCCAACCCCAAAAATTGACTAGCCAATAAACAACTGACTACTGGGTTTTGAGCAGGATTTGAATAAAGTTTCTTTTTGACCGATTGAAGACTCTCAAAAAATTGGACTAGGTTTCCTTCTTTGTATTCCTTATACATTTGGACAAAATTGACAGGGATTAACAGAGTGTTTCAGATGATGAGGGAATTTACTGGACACAAATATTGGACCTATATGCATCCATTATTACCCCCTTAGAAGGAGAATAATTACTAGTGCACCACTCAACGAACTCTAGACAATTTAGGGTTTGTTCTATAGAAAAATAAAAGAAAAATGAACTAAATACTCCATGGGTATCAATTCCCTGGTCTTTAAGAATTTTTAACTTATTTTTGGTGGTCTATACAGTATCATTTAACAAGATAGTGTCGAATATTTCAGAATCTTTATCCTCAAGAAATTCATCAACCTTCTGATAGTCAAGATTCTAAACCTCTAAATCTTCCATTTCAGCAATGAAATATTAGTTTAGCAGAAGAATGAACCTACCTGGTCAGTTGACAGATGGTTCAAAATTTTGTCCATGATGGTGCTTTCTGCAAAAACGGAGTTCTCGTTTCCAATGCTTCAAAAAAAACAAAACGTTTGAATCCATGTGCTTTTCCTTATATTATTTTATTCTTCATATTGACGGTGCATATTTTTTATTCAAATTTAATTTCACCCATAGATATTCTACTCTTCAATTTGAGCCCTTGATTCTTGACTCTTGGTTAACCACACTATCTTATTCCCTCTTCCTTCACTCCTCTTTATTCCTCATGAAACTTTGAAAACCAGAACAAATTTCCATCCTTGATCTGTAACTCTTCTGAATATGATTCGTCCATCTTGATTTGTCTTAAATTTTGATATCTAGTTATATGACCTTCTCTATCTTCCTTATAGCTTATATTCCTAGATTGACTTATGGCCGTAGATCCATTTGAGCTTAAATCTACACCCTTGATCACCTTCCACACTTTACACTTTCTGCACTCTTACCAAAAATTTCCTTCCTTACACTTTGGATTACCAAAACCATTTCAAATTGTTGATCCAAATTGAATCTTCATCTTCACCTTCAAAATATGTGGCCCGTAGTTAATTCCGCAAATTTCAACTTGTGGAATTATTCTCAAACCTAGATCAAAAACACCTTTAATCTCCATCGTTCAAGTTTAATGGGCCTACCATATTCTGGAAATTTCAACTTGGGATTTTATTTGTGCATGTTCAATCAGTGTAATCATTCTCCTCCATTGATTCATCCCAAAATTGATCTCCACCATTGAAACATGCACTCCTTTTAAACCATTCCAAACATTTTGGAAATTTACTTTTATTGAGCATCTTAGATCAATGGAATTCACATTCATTGTTGATCTAATCCATTATCCATCTCATCCATTCAAACGTGCAAGTGTTTTAATCAATTCTGCAAATACAAAAAGTGATTTTTATTGTGGAAGTTAGATTTTTGAAATAGATTTTCACCGTTGATTTGTTCTATCTGTTGATCATTGTCATTGAAAAACAGTCCTCTTTACACCATTTCGTTGATTCAAGAACTCTATTCCACCCTGCATGTCGAAACAATGAAAAAATTCATAACCATAGATCAACTTTACCCTCCTTATCCAACCAACACTTGTATATACAAGTTAATATTCTCTCGTTTATGCTGAAATTCCTAAACCTTTTCACTTAAATTCTTCATTTTCTGTCGTTATACAACTTGGAACAAATTTTCTTATTCTCATACATTTTCAAAGTTGAAAAACTAGACTTCGTCACTTATTATTTAATCTCATCTTAGAAAATACCTTTGGAATACCTACAGAAACTTATTAATATCCTCCATTGTCATATGAAATAAAAGTTAGCAGACCTTATTTCTCCTTACATTGTTTTATACTTATCCAACTACTTAGCAAAAAAGTAGCGCTAACAGTAACAAAGAGAAACCTTTTTCTGGTGTCTTCTCAGGATTAATGAAATTCAAATATGCATGGTTGCTGATCGAATCCATAGGTGCACCCAAAATTGAGATTTTAAGCCTTTTACACTGCACAATCCTTCTCATACTTGAAAATACTGCTTGCTTTAATGGCCTAAACACAGTTAGAATTTCCAAAACTACACAAAGTTCCTAGACTATTGATAATTCATAATTATCTTTCTTTATGCTTAGAAAAATCAAGAATCAACTCATTTTCCCTCATGAAAACATAGGTGAACATCCACGCAATTAGGAGGGTAACATACTTTAAATGTCCTGAAGATGAGTCTCCCCTTCTGTACCTTTGTCCCATCCAAAAAATTAGTGCAACATAATTATAGAATATATCTTAATGTCAAAGACATAGTTTGATAGTCTATCCCACCACCTGAATGATGTGATAATTCCTCAATGATGTTTTGTTTTGGCTCCCAATCCCAGGTATATATTGGAATTTGATTTCCACCCAATGTTAGGTCAATAGAGTTTGTTGGTCATTTTTTAAGAACCTATACACACATACAACTCCTAATAAAGAAAAGGCTAATTCTTTAGCCTGTAGGGCAGGAATCCTTTAAAAGAAAAGTAGAAATAGCACGATCTTACTTAGTGCTATAAATTTTTTAGTTCTTCTAAGAAAACTTAGCAAATGTCGGTTAATCCTCAATTTTCATATGTTGTAATTCTTCCACATATCTACATTTTGTTGTTGAAAAGTGTTGATCAGACTCAAGGAGTAGAGTTGCAGGAAAACATAGGAGAATCAATGTGACAGTTATGAAAAATTGTGATAAACAAATCGTGGCTAAGTACAGTTAATAAGAAACCCAATCAAATACATCTCATGTAAAACTCAGGTTACATGTGTTTCTCAGTACTTTGATAGGGAATTGTAGTAACCATCATACCAAATAGAATACAGATGTATTACAAAGAATTAACATGTAAAATCCAAAAACTAAAATTGAAATCCTCGAAATACTTACAAGGAAGAGGGGAAAAAACCCTTCTGCCATCATGCTTAATGAAATTATGTCTATAGAAAAAATAATAATTAGGCACACAATAACACCATAATAGTGCAAATAGGAAAAAATAGAACACAAAATGCAAGACTCAAATCATATATATTTCTCCATAACAACATTAAAATTTAAGAATATCCCCATGTTAAATCACTCACCATATTCTAGTCCAACTCTCCCACTCTCAACGACCTATTGATAGTACACTTTTTGCCATGCTGACAAATCACATTTCAAGGTGACTTGAATTTTACTAGGAAAGTATTTATCTACCTCATCTTTTTTCCTTCTTAGTAGAAATGGCCTTGTAACCTAAGCCAAAATAGACAACATGCATGATTACAATTTAGAAACATGAAGCATCAAACCACATAAGAGCTAAGTCTCTAAACTCCATCAGAGTCCAGTCATTCTATAACAGCCCCGCCAATAGTTACTAGGTTAAATAAATAAATATAGTATATTGTAAAATATCCCCTTTTAGTATTTACCGTCAACATCCCGCAATACAATTACTTACATGACGCAGAGATGGATGACAAGGAGTTCCTCCTCTCATATAAGAGAAACATTGCAGCAGTCTACAAATGCTGCATTGAACCACTCCTTAAAATTTTGGACTGATTTAAATATGCTTGGAAGAAAGAAGTTGAGTAGGACCCATAGTTCCTGAAGACTGTTTTGAATTGGGGTACCAGTCAGGAAGAGCATCTAATGAATACGATACCTATGAAACAATATGAGACATTATTTAGTAACACTGCATCTCTCATTTCAATTTTCTTATTCCAAAAGAGCTCTCAGTATTGTATATAACCCAAAATTAGTTCATCCACCATGGAATATTATAACAAAATCCAACAAATTTGATCAAATGCAATTTTCAAGAATTCCAGTCTAGGTAATTTTTTAAATAAGCTTTCTAAATAAAGCAGTAAAACCTTGATTATTCTAGCCATTTAATCAAGATAACCTCTCTCACCCAGCGATCATAATTTCCCGAAGATGCTTTCAGTAGGAAAACTCCAGGAAAGGTTGAGGTGTAGTCTCTACATCTATACCATTCAAATTTACCTTCTGCAATTATTAGTATAATAAGATAATTTGGGGGAGCTATTACATTAGTGACCAAAAAGTATAACCAAGTAGAATTGATGATATTCCCTCGAGAATTAAAACTAAAAACCTACAATCCTGAATCCCTTGTGACCTGTACATCTGATATATAAGTGTATGTGTGTTTGTACACAAGCATTTTTTCTTTTACTACTACAACCAGGTGCAAAACCATTGCTTCTACACTGGGAAGGGTAATCTATATGATTCATCACTTGAAGTGAACCTTGATTCATGCAAAAGTGACCTCTTAGGATATTATAGATCTATATTTCATCACATTTGCAAAATTCAAGGAGATGCAGCCAATGCAAGTTCATTCTCCTAGAGAGGCAAAAAAAAAATTGGGCATATCTCCCACTTTGACAGATCTAAATTAGGGGAGGCTAGTTGCATTCAGGAAGGGACAAGTTTAGATTTCAACAAGTCAAAATTATAGAGTTGGCGTGGGAATCACAAATAAAGCAAGTACAATGTTTTTTTGCATAACAATCCCCATAGAAGGGTCTAAAAGGTAAGATTACTTAAAAATGAACTTGTGATGGTTATATATGTTAAAATTTTGGGCAAATTTTGATAGTTGTAAATATATTAGATTTGCAAGTTGGGGGTTTTGAGAAATCTCCATTTTGATAAGATTTCATTTGTTGGAATTTGATGATCCTATTGAAGAATATATACCCCATGATAATTCTAGGTTTCCAAGTTGGAAGCACTAATTTTAAATATAATTGATGAGTCTTGGGGATGGAGGAAATATGTTGATTGACAAGAAACTTAAAAAAAAATAACCAAGTTTTTGTTTATTAAGAAACGCACTATGGCCTTGTGTGTATAACATCCATTATAGTGCAAAGGGAAGCTACTACTAGGTTCAAAAATAGATATAGGTTAAGCGTAAAAGACACATTGAATTTCAAAAAAAGACAAGTTTTCACTCCAAAACTTGCATGATTATTGTTCGATAAAATGTCCCAATAGATGGATAAACTTGTAAAACATGAGAAAAAAGTATGATTAAAAGATTAACCAAGAGCTTCCTTTTTCTGATTAAAATCCTAACTGAGCGCTGGCTACTGGCTCCATCTGACCAGCAGAGTGAGTCTCTCCTTGAGAATCAATTGGAGTTCTTGTTGGGTAGGGACTACTGACAACTTTTACCCACTGGGGAAGTTGGTGATGTTGATCATTCTTTCCAGAAGGTCTTGAATCATTGAAATGGAACACATTAATCACTCTTTCTATAAGGCCTTGAATCATGGAAAGGGAGGATACTGATCACTCTTTCTAGGTCTTGGATCATTGAAAGGGAGGGAAGTTGGTGATGCATCACTCTTGCTAGAAGCTCTTGAATCATTGAAAGGGGGGATTCCAATTCTATATTCTTCATATAGAGGATAGAACAATATCACATGAATTATTTTTTTCATTCTTGCATTTCAAAAATATGGTTTTTGGCTCCACATTGAACTTTCCATGGACATTATTGGTCACCTTTGTTTGAGATTTGAATTGGGTTCACCAGTTTTATCATCCATTTCCATCACCATCGTCATATTGGTCATATTTCCTTGCACCTATACTATATCCTTGACACATTGCTTCAAATGAAAACACTTTACAAACCTTCCTCATCGGTGTAACAACAATGATAATGGTGTATGGAGAATATAGGGACCTATTGCTGCCACTTTCTCTCGCTATAGAGAGATTAATGATGAAATTCAAAAAGAAAGGGGAAGAATAATGAGAGAGGAACTTATTCCTAACTCTTATATTCTTGTTTCTATTAATTATCATTTCTCCTATGGAGATTGACAATAAACCCTACAACCTTCTCTAGATTTCCTATGCTGGAAATGAGGAGGTTTCGTATTGGGGATAAAAGATCTGGGCACGACGTTATGTTGGTTTTGTAGGTGTTGATATGGATGAAAATATTTGGTTGGCCCCTTCATGAAGCTTCTTATGATGTGACTTGAAAGTGGGGAAATATACCTTACAATATAAAGAAATATTCTAATCATGGGATTTAACCGAATTCCACTTCCCTTTTTCCCTATCAACTAGAGCAACAAATTTTCCTTGGGTCTGAAGGCTTCAACATTTGTTATTACATATGTGGAATAATTTAGATCTTGTTTATTTTGATAACATTAAACATATCGAACATGCCCTATGCCCTCCTAAGATTAAAAAAATGCACTTGAGTTGGTCCAATGGTTATTGAACGTGTGATAACTTTGGCGAGGTCACATGTTCAATTTTGGCATGGAGTAGGGTTGCACATATTGACCCATTATAGTGAACATGAAAGGGTATAAATCCTCTTTATGTGAAGTCTCGGCCTACGATGACATATGATTTATTGGTATATGTGGCTTGCGGTTTGTTGCATGTACTCTTGGTAGGTTGCTAGGTTCCCATGGTTGAAAAAACAAGCCACATCTCGAAATCATTGAATCAATGGAATTATTCTTGAGACATTACAAGCCATGCTCAGGGAGGAGGGGCCACTTATTTGCATCAAGCCTCATATGAATGGTGTGGAGTTAGTACTATATCAGTACTACTGCAGATAGGAAGTGTGGTTCACTAACATGATTCACTTCAAAGTTTCAATATGATTTAACTTCAACTTAAAGTGCTTTGGTTTTGGGTTATAGGTAAAATCAAAAGATAATAATTTTTTTCAAAATATTTTGGATTTGAATTTTTCGATTGTGGAAGATTCAACATACCCTAAGAATAATCTACTGAGGAGAAAGAAGAACATGGAGGTAATTGAAGGATCCTCCATATTTTCTCCCCCTTTACCCACAAAACACATAAGGTCATTAGTTGTTCTTTCAAGCATCATTGTATTTCCAACAGTGACTCAAATACATGATTGCAAACATGGTGAGGGACATATCCATTCTTAATCTTGGATGGATCAAACCCAGGTTAAGATGGATCTGGAATAGTGTCTAGACTCAATGATTTATTCACTTATTACACGATCTATACTCAATACAATGTTACAAGTGTAAATAAGAGTTAAAGGATCACCCCAACTGACATGGTTTGTAAAATAGCATAGGTTTATCTTAGTCCTGAATCTATAAATTTGCAGATAGGAATAAAAATATTGTAGGTGCAAATACACATGAAACACATCTCTTCCACTCGATATGTATGTTCACCTGAGTGTAATGACTACTTACAAATTCTTTTTTCTTAATACACATCGCATAACCTTTTACATAATTTAAAATACAAAACATGCATGTGTATACTATAAAAACAAAATTTAAGTCTAGGAGTGAGACAGCATACTAAATAATAAACAAAAAAATATTTTCAACCATAATTTTCTCTCCAACAAACATTTTCCACCAAAAAACTAAATTAACTAAGAAATTTCATGATTCATAGTTTCAAACACAAACTGAAACATTTGACTAAATACTTATAAATTTAGTTTTCCATTTTGATTCGAATGGAAGCGACCTTATAGAGCAACTAAAACTCAAAGAATGTTAAAACCAAGAACCTACATAAATAAAATGAAAAATTCAAGATACCTCAATTGTAGCACAGAGCTGTAGCCTTATCCGAAAGGTCACACATTGCGGGAAATAAGCTCGTATTTAATGTAGTGCTAAAGGAAACTCCTAGCTACATGACATGATCCCAAGCACACAGACCTAGTAATGAAGCATGAAGTCCCAATAGTGATTATTTCTATCTACTAACCAAATAGACTAAGACTAATGGTTCATATAAGGAATGGGCCTGAGACTTAAGTCTTTATTTATACTGAAGTGGGAATATTTTCAGTCCAATACTATTCTTATGCCTATGGTTTAGACGAACCCCTCTTTGGTTATGGCATTAATCACTAATAACAAAAAGTGGGATCTAGTGTTCGTTCAAGTGTTAGTTTAAGTAAACAACTACAACATGCAAGTCGACATGTCATATTTTTGTTCCAACATTCCTTCTACCGATGCTTCCCCAAAAACAAAATTCCCAATAGAGAAACAACAATCATAATTAAAAAGAGTAGTGGTCTATCCCAATGAATCTGCGTGATGCTTATACCAACCCTCACACCCAAAATATTCATTCCCAAAACCCTCATTGTCCAAACCCTCGTGCTTCAATTCCACATTTTACTCAACTTCCAAACCACGATTTCCTTCTTCGCCAACACTTAGACCCATCGATTCATTAAATTCATTGAATTATCCTCCTTTTCTCTTAGTGATTCAAAATCTAAACCCAATAAATATCTTCAATCTCATAATGGTTTTGAGATTCAATTGGCATGCCCTAGTTGTGGCTCAACAAGAAAATAAAGGTATCAAACTCCAAAAAATATAAACCCTAAATGTGAACCCCATTCATACCACTTTTAACATATGCTGATGAATTCAAGGATACATTAAACTTCTATGCATACCCTATAGCACCAACAAATCCTCTCATGTTGCATTTTTGTGCATATATGGCAAGTCTGGACGTGTGTTCATTGTCAAGTAGGCTTCAAACAATGGTGAAAGGGCTTGTTCATGTACCTGTGAATAATAAGAAATATTTATCCTCAATTTTGACCTTCTTGATTCCTGCAAATGACCTTAAACACTAGTGAAAGGGCTTGTTCATGTACCTTTGAACAACAAGAAACATTTATCCTCAATTATGACCTTGATAAGGTATCCTGGGTGAAAATTTCTCCAAAAATTGTGAGTCTTGTGCATAAGAAATGGAAAAAAGGAAGGTTTATGGGACGTTGATTGTAGGTTCCCATCCCTTTTCCATCACTCAACCCAAAATTCATAATCCTCTGTATGTTCTTAGTATGGCATTATGTAAAATTTTAATACATGTTTTGTAATGATATAAAAATTTGTATGTTTTTAATATTGTATTATGTAATATTATATGTTTTGTATTTTTTTAATATGATATTATGTAATATTATAATATATATTTCTGTAATGATATAAAAAATTGTAGGTTTTTAATATTGTATTATATAATATTATAATCTATTTTTTGTAATAACATAAAAATCGTATATTATAAACTTTTAATCTCTCGACAATTTGCACTAGGGGCCCATAAGGTGTCGTCGAGATACCCCATGATTTTTATTTCTCCCTTCTCCAGATGACGACCTTAATATGGAATACTCCCTCTGTCCACCGGACCACTTGTGGTTCCACTCAGCCGCCTATTCCCTGACATGAGATTCATGAATCTTCTTTTGTCAGCATGCAGTTATTGCATGGATTATGAACATCCTGACTACCCCTTCCCTCACTCCTAGAATGGATAAATCCATCCTACTCCTGACCTACACTAGTGCGGAGAACTTTGAGCCTTCCTCAATTCCTCACCCTACATCCCTCCCCTATGAACTCTTGACTTCTCTTGGCCCCCGTGAACTCCTGAAATATTTTGGCTCCTGTGAACTTAGATGTCCTTGAATGTGGTACACCCCATCATTCAAATATTCATTCCTTCGTTGCCTCCCTTGCTCCTACATCCTCTAACCCTCGTCCTTTCAGAAACAATGACTCTAGGGATCCTGACTCAACAGGTAATAACGGTTCTAAAAATTGTTCATCTATATACTATTAGAATATGAGTAAATGACCTAAACTTTAAGAGTTAAGAGTATTATGTATATTTGGTGAGAGAGCATGTGCTTTAGGTTCAATTGATTCATTTAAATTTGTTGAATTCTTAGGAATAATTACCACAATAGACTTCACTAGCTCAGCGAAGTTGATCCTTTAGTCTATCCCATCCTTGGAGCATATTTACTATTCTAATGTCATAGAAATGTTCTTGCAAACTATATGGTATTTTATACTCAACATTACTCCTATAAAGAAAGAAACCAATCTTCACTCTCTGTAAAATCTTAGTGTTTTTTTTAATCTACATTCGTGTTTTAGAAATAAAAACCAATCCTCACTGTGAATGAAACTTCAATCCACTTAGCATGAAATTTATTGATTATCTCATCTACTTTTATCAGACACACCCAAACAATCCTATGAGAGTCAAGGCTAAGAATATTGAACCCATGCTTTCATAAGAGTTTTTAATCAGGTACACTCTAAGAGATTCATAGTTTAGAAAATTTGAAACTTTGTTGTGCAATATTTCCAAGGTTATTCTCTCTCGACAATCTATCCTATAGTATATTAGGCATTATACCCATAGCAGAGAATTTATTCTACAATGTATTAAGCATTATAACCCATAGATTTGTCAAATTAAGGTCAAATAACATAGAGTATTTATCATTATAACTCATATTAACAAAGGAAGTTTCTCTGTGTATTAAATTTTTTATATAGTAACTTCATAATGTTCCAACGTATGGTACTTAGGACTCTTATACTGAAGGATCAACAACTAGAAATGGTGCTTCTAGGTATCAATATGGTGTTGGTTCTACCTAATTTGTAATTGTAGGAACCTAATTTTCCCTTAGCGTGTGCTTAACGGTTTGCTTCAATGGTGCATCAGGGATAAATATGGTCAAGAGAAAATTTGTGCAATTTATTTTTTGGATCTCTGAAGATCGAGGTGCATGGCACCAATATTACAGTCAAAAAAATGATTTTCCAATATCATCTAGGATTTGTGATCCAAAATATATTATATCTGGAAAGCAATATGAACATATAAATTAGCACATCGTCTATAATAATCCACAAAACCCTAACACTATCCCAACCACCCACTAGTAGAAAATGAGAAATTAATGACTAAAAAAATTGTTGGAATATATTAAACCCACTCACAACTTAGGATAAAATAATTAATCATTATTGATTAATTATTCACCCACTAGCTTAATTAGGTGGCACCTT
>LPNX011198138.1:236702-264209 GCA_001517045.1 Pseudotsuga menziesii
ATGACTAAAATCAGGCTATAAATGACTATTTTTGAGTCGGTGACTAATAGTAGCAAATTTCCACTATCTCATAGCTAGTCGTATTTCACTAGTCATTAATAGCTTGACTTAGTAGTGATTGATTTAGTCATTGATTTAGTCATTGATAGTCAATGATTTAGTCATTGATTTAGTCATTGTTTTAGTCATTGATAGTTAATGATTTAGTCATTGATTTAGTCATGGATTCAGTCATTGATTTATTCATTGAGTTAGTCATTGATTTAGTCACTGATTTAGTCATTGATTGCAACCATTAATGACCAAATATACGACTAAATAAACTACTAGATGTTAACATATTAATGACTAAGCTAAATACGACTAAGATACGGGAAATTAGCTACTAATAGTCGTATATATGCGAATTTAGTCGTTTTTGTAGTCACAAATTTATGATAGGGCATGGAGGAATCGAACCACCAACCTCTTGCCTATAATTAGGCAGGCACTCTACCATTGAGCTAGCACCCTTTAAGAAGTTTTTATTGCTTGACAATGATGATATTCAAACAAATTTATGATAGATATCAATCTACAAACTACATAATTATTACTATTACAACTTACCATTAACTAGTATTTATGATAAACTAATTCCTGAGAGCTATGTACAATTTTCCCTGTAACTAAAGCTAATAAAAATACTACAAGTACTCTTACCAAAGAGATTTAGTGATGAGTACCTCTTCTGATTCTTCATCACTATCATTCTCGTAGTCCAAAGAAGAGTCATTCCTGAAAGGATTTCAAATCCCAATGCCATCACTGCATCAAAAACAAAGAGTCAAAAACAAAACTTTCCCTCTTGTCTACTGCAATATTAAGAATCCATGAGCTTCAAGGCATTTCAGATGTTCCTCATCATGGGCTATCAAAATTAAAATACAACCTATTGCTTTGATAATTAATAAAATTAAATTTATGCAAAGTATATTCACCTTTTATTTGAGAAGGTTCCATAATAAGCAGATCTATGGTTGTGATCAAACTGCAAAAGGTTTCTTTTCTTATTTTGAAGCCTATTTTAGCTTTAAATCAAGTGATAAACATTATAAGAGCTAGGCAGATTTAGAAACTTATTGCTAATGGATACTCAATGATTATCATTTGCAAAATTAGAGACTTGACTCCCTATGCACTGTAATGTCTTGCAAAAATGATCTCTAGACCTAGAATTCAAAGAATTGCAAGTATTGCAAGTATTTTGACTTGGAGAATTGCAAGTATTGAAAGTATTTAGCATTGAATCATTTACTGTTTCAAAGGTACCATTTTGTATGGAGGAGTTACGCTTTGTGAATCATTATTCATTGGCTATAAGGGCACCTAATAGTGGATTCAATAATTAAAGAATCATGTTGCAAATATAAAGAGAAATACCCTGCTCCTACAACATGGCATCTTTAGAGAAACCTTTAAAGGGTTGTATATTTGGCTTCTAGGTGATGATACCAGTTATTTGAAAGGCAGGACCACTGGTTAAGCATGAATTAAACTTGAAAAACTTGCAAACTATTAGGTATAACAAAATATATATCAGCTCTGTGTTGAGATGTACAGGATCTGAAACAACTTCCATCATGATTGGACAATAGTTGACAGAGAGAAATAACCATTGATAAGAACTGAACTTTCCTTAGAATGTATGGTCACTTAAAATAATAGTACACTAAAATTTAGATTCTAGTAGGCTTTTGAGATTGACTAAACCTATCGAAAAGGTTGGAGAGATTGGTAATCTACAGTGTTCTTATAATGCATAGTTGCATAAAAGGCATATTCTTATCAAGATTTATGACTTTCAAAATGAAGGAATTTACTTGACCATGAAATGCACATTTATGATGAAGCAAAGGATAGAGAAAATCATGATGAGGTTCATATTCCCCATTTGAACTTCCTACAAGAAACTATTTCTTCGTAAGGGTAATAAAGCATTTCTCCATCCTGCTTGAGTGGAATGTGAAAGTGCCCTGCCCTGATTATCTGATTATGAATTAGTTTTAAGTTCCAATTCCCTTCAAGCCCTATGGCATGTTTACACCTTCCACTCTGACTCCCCACGTGGGATGCGTTGCTTCTTCAATGGAATATAAGAGCCTCACTAAGACCTGGGTCTCGTATTTTGGTGTCAGTTACATTTACAAGTACAAAGTTCAAGGTTCATGAAGAATTGTTCAAAACCTACCATTAATACAACATTATAACATAGGGTATGTTTTTGAGGGAGGATAGAGGCAAGGAAAAGTAGATAGTAAGAGTAAGAGAGGGTCTGACCTAGCTAATTTAAAGAAAAAAAATCTAAATCTTGGCTGAATTAGAGATTGAATAGTCTCTTAGTAAGGGGTAATGTGTTGGTGAGTGAGTGTAGCACTAAGGCCTTATATTTATTTTCTCTTAGGCACCGATTTTGGAAAGTGATGCTAATAAGTCCCCAAGATGGCCAAGGGATATCTGACAATCCTACATGACATTGGTAATGTCCCGATGCAACTTAGGGACATCCCCTGTGTAGTGTTAGATCTTAAAAGATAGGCTCATCTAAAAATGGTTATCTCTTGTATTTAGATCCATAAAAATAAGTGTGTATCCATAGATAACAAACTTGGAAAAATACAAAGGCTTAAAACGGATGGATAAAAGGAAACAAAAGATGTAAATTCCATATTAGCAAGAGGTAAAACATAATTATTAAAAGAAAATTACTAATATCCAACAACAAAAGAAGACAAAACTCACCCTTAGCCTCTGAAGGAACCAAAAATGTGCTTCCCTCTAAGGTACTATGAAATCCTTGCACCTTTGGGCCAGAAGAATTATTAGATAGTCCATTAATATTCAATAGTTCATGTCCATTTGTGCTTTCCAAAACATCTTGTCCATTTTCCCACTCCCTCTGCAATTTCCTAGAGGATGCCAAATTGGGAGTGGAATAATGGCTTGATCTTTCTCTAGAACCTTCTGACCTTGCAAATAAAAATCTTGACTGCTCGCTATTTTGAGACTTCCATGAACTTGATATTTCCTTTGACAACCCATTGCATTTATCGGTCTCAACAAGGAGCAAATTTGCTAAATTGTGAGTACTATTTAATACACTATCATCTGAATCAAAATTCAAAGACAATATGTTTGAAATTATGTTGAATTCTCCAACATCTGAGCCATTCATATAAACTTCTGGGCCAAAGATATTTTAATGATGTACATTGACTTATGATATTAAAACCCATGATGGCTACAAACAAAGGAGGATGAAAAATAGATGGAAGGCTATGATTCCACAAGTGAAGGAAGTTAAATTGGGCTAAGGGGAGAGTACCTTAGTAAGTTGTTTAACTTAAGTCCTTAGCCTTAAATTTAAACCTTAGTTAGTGAATTTATCCAAAATCCCTAAACCATGAGTATGGGAGTTGATTTATTTAATCATTGTTTATCAACCTAATCTTGGGGGATTAAAAGGAATCTCGGCGGATTAAAAGGGGGAAACGTGGGATACTCATGAAGATAGTGTGGAGGTTTCTCAACATGCAAATATAACGTTTTCAATTTGAGCTTAGAGGGGATTTTAGCCATCATTTCTTGTTGGTACCAAAATTGGTGAAAAAGAAGAAGGACAGTTACCTTATGAACTATATTTTCATGCATGTTGATGCAATTGCATAGGAAATTGATACTAATGGTTGTTGGGTTTGTTAGAAGAGAAAATTTAGCCTATAGCTGAGAATCCCTAAAGTCCCAATAGTGAGATTCCCTAGCCGGCTAATGCTGAAGCACTGAAAGGAATTGGGATAACTTGAGGGACCTGCTTGCAGAGAAGTGGATCCCATTCCCATTGTTGTGCATAGTGAGGGGGGAGTGTGTTGTTTGATAGGGATAGTAGTAGAGAGTGTTTTGGCACCAAAGAGTTTTATGAGTTGTGGGTTGAGCAAAACACGCTAGGATCTTCACCATTGTGGAATGATAGCCTCAACTTGAATGTGGCCTTTGCCATAAAAAGATTTAAGTGTGATAGACTACCCAAAGGTTAGCAGGATTGTCCTTAATTTACAACCAGTTGCAGGAATATTTCCATAAAGATAAGTGTTTTGAATGTCTTGAAATGCCATGTTTTATAGTTCTGTTATGCATTTGATTATTTTCAAAATTGTCACTTGTGTGTGTGTGAAATTAAATTATCATAATTATGGATGTATGCATGGTAGATATTCATCCATGTTATAATATTGAAAAATAAATAATTAAGGTTGTTGTAGTTTCCTTTTTCTATTAGTATCTACACTTAACTATTAAAAATGATATTGGTATCAGATGACAAATTCTACTGTAGAATTAAGGTACCACATAGGCTTTACAATGGGCAGAGGTTATTGGGTACATGGCAAGAATAGTTTGTTTATGATCCTATTATTTATGAATCACTCCTATGTTCTCAATCATAATCTATCTATGTGAGAAACCTCTACAACAACTCTCTAAAATAGATAAACCAAACTTACTACCTAGTACCTAATACTATAAAATGACTAACATAAGTCCAATCCATCATTGGACTATGATGTATTACTCTAATCATATTTCATACATCCCCCTTAGTACAGACATAGTCTAAGATGTGGTAGAGAGAAGCTTTTTGTAGTTGAAAATAGCATCTATATCTGTGGTACGTAGGCTGAAATTTTTAGCCAACATTGACTCTCATTCGGTTGTAGAGTCAATGGTCAAACATGTTAACATATATGCCTTTTTTGTTAGGTTATTTGGAATGGTTAACATAGAAAACATAAACATATGCTTGTTTTCAAGAAAACATGGTTGTGAGTCTGACTCTGAAACAACAAGGGCTGCAAATCCTAATTTTGGTATATATCCACATGAAAATCCTTTATGGAAACATAGATATGCAGGAAATATCTCTAACAAATGGCAAAGTCAGCATAAGACCCAGCTCATATATAGTATATGATGTTTGACTCCAATCATTTTGTAATATGCATTTATTATAGCATGTGTACATACCAAAAATTCATGAGTTCTTTCTACATATCCAAGAAATTGCATGGGAAGGGAAGAAATTACCATTGGCATAATGATCAAAAACTCCAGAGATCTTACAATGCACTGATGCACCTCCTAGATCCTCTGCAGATATTTCTTCTCTAGTTGCATCCTACCACAAGTATTACTCTTTAGGGTGAACATAAGTTAAAACCCAATAGAAATGCCTCACATTACAAGACTTGATAAATCAGATAATTCTTGTATAACAACAAACGTGAACATCATATGATATAGTGAATTTAGACAAACCTTGACAAGAGGATGTCCAGCTAAATAAATAGGGCCATTGCCTTTGACAAGTACAATTTCATATGCCATTGCAAGAATATAAGCTCCTCCAGCAGTGCAAGAACCTAATACCAAATAAATCTATGGAATTCCTACAACTGACATCAGTGACTGATTGTAAAATATTCTTCCAAAATTCTCTCTGTCGAGAAAGACTTTTGCTTGTCTTGGAACATTAGCACCACCACTGTCAACAAGATATATGCAAGGTAGATTGTGTTGTGTAGTAATTTCTTGTGCACAAAGATGCTTCTTAACAGTTATAGGATAATAAGTCCCACCTTTGACAGTAGGGTCATTGGCTACAAACAAACACAACTGTCTATTAACTGGCCCTATTCCTATCACAATTCCTCCATAGGGTAAGGGCTCCTCATAAAACTCATGTCCTGCAAGATTTATAATGTGATTGTGTTAGAAATGGAGCCTTTTCCTTCAAACCCAAGTGTCTTTGAAATGATTACAAAATTTTTGAAACAAAATGACAACTGCCCAATAAACCAATGAACCTAGCATCAAATCTTCTTGACATGAAACTTCTTGAAAAGAATGTGTTTGTGCTCTATATCAAAATCCTTAAAAATTCCATAAAACAAAACTAGAGTCTAGAAGAGAAATTCCCATACTCAATGATGGTTTCAATGTGAAAATATGATTAACAGACAATGGCCTAGCAACAGAAGAAAGAAAGTCCAAAGGATTTTAAAGATGCACTTTCCATTCATGTAGTTGTATAGACAATTAAATCCAACGGTTGTGAAACTTATGAGGGCCAAGAACCAAGGGATTTCAACATTGGACTATGATGTATTAATCTAATCATATTTCCTACATACCCCTTAGTACAGACATAGTCCAAGATGTGGTAGAGAGAAGCTTTTTGCAGTTGAAAATAGCGTCTATATATACAGTAGGTAGGCTGAAATTTTTAGCCAACATTGACTCTCATCCAGTTGTAGAGTCAATGGTCAAACATGTTAACATATATGCCTTTTTTTGTTAGGTTATTTGAAATGGTTAACATAGAAAACATAAACATATGCTTGTTTTCAAGCAAACATGGTTTTGAGTCTGACTCTGAAACAACAAGGGATACAAAATGCATTTTGTATTGAATTGGAGCCTTCAAGGGAAAAAAATAATTTTGGTATATATCTACATGAAAACCCTTTCTGGAAACATAGATATGCAGGAAATATCTCTAACCAATGGCAAAGTCAGCATAAGACCCAACTCATATATAGTATATGACGTTTGACTCCAATCATTTTGCAATATGAATTTATTATAACATGTGTATGTACCAAAAAGGCATGATTTCTTTCTACATATCCAAGAAATTACATGGGAAGGGAAGAAATTACCATTGGCATAATGATCAGAAACTTGAGAGATCTTACAATGCACTGATGCACCTCCTAGATCCTCTACAGATATTTCTTCTCCAGTTGCAGCCTACCACAAGTATTACTCTTTAGGATGAACATAAGTTAAAACCCAATGGAAATGCCTCACATTACAAGACTTGATAAATCAGATAATTCTTGTATCACAACAAACGTGAACATCAGATGATATAGTGAATTTAGACAAACCTTGACAAGGGGAGGTAAAAGAAGGTTTGTATGAGTGCCTAGAGCACATGGTCCCTGATGAGAGTGAGCAGGTGGACATACATAGACAAATCATCTCTTTTAATTGAGCCACGGCCACCTTTGGAAAAACCCTAGCAAAGAAGGCAAGAGATGAGGACCAACCAGGTAAACAAATTCAAATTTCCAAGAATCAAAAGTTTGATTAAGTTCAAGTTCAATTGTTTTAGTTTAAGCTTTAAATTTAAATCCTTAAGTTCAATTGTTTAAGATTTAGCCTTTATGTTGTTTAAGTTCAATTTGCAATCTAATTTGTTGAACTAACTTTGTCTCTGCAGCAAGCTGGTGGGAATCATTTGGTAGACAATGTGCTCAATTGCAAAAGTTTGCAATTTGAATCCTTAGTCAACCTTGCAGTGCTTCTAGGTGTGAGCACAATTGGTCTGTATTTGAGCGAATTCACATGAAGAAGAGAAACCGTTTGGAACAAAAATGGTTAAATGATCTCATCTTCATGAAGTGCAAACTTCGGCTAAGATGCAACCAGTTGTTAAAAAAAAGAACTGATACAGGTCCCCATTATGTTGGAGGATATTGATCCAAACTCAGAATGGGTAGTGGAGATTCAGTTGGTAGAGTTTGAATCTGATTTTGACATTGAAGTTGAATATGAGTTGAGGTGGGATGCTTTGGATGCAGATCCACTAGTACCAACTGCAAGGGATACATGTGCAGATCTAAACATTGCAGGAAGTGGTGGTACTAGTACTAGTAGCATTAGATGGCCTAGCCATGTAGCCTATGCTTCTACTAGGGTCGTAGATGTCCCTAAAAGGGAGTCCTCCAAGGAGTATGAGCTAGATGTTGATGTTGAGCATTCTATTTCCAGCAATGGTGTTGAGTTTGATGATTGATTAGCCATGAGTCATGAGTCATGACTCATCATTGATAATTTTTTTTGGATTGTAGAGGCTATTTTGATGATAGAGTTTCATTGATATTGTATTTTCTTTCAGACTCTGAGATATGTGCTATGATATTTTTCTATGTACTACGATACTATCTTCTATGTAGTGCACTTGGTGCCATTTTGTGATCCATACATGGTTTATATACCATATATACATGAGTAGATTTTGCATATTATATCTCTAATCATCTAATTGCTTCAAATAATATTTTGGAATGTGTTAGAAGTTAGAATTTATAATAAACATTTGTAGTTGCTTGTAATAATAATATTCTATACTATACAGTATTATGCACATCCCCTACACTTTCTAGTTCCAAAAAGGCTCAGGCAAATAAGAAAAAAGTTTAGAGACCATCATTGGCCCTTGAACATGAGCAAAATGTAGTTTAGATTTAGAAACTTAAGTTTAACTATTTTCAATCTACATAACAACTCTATAACAACTTTTCTTCCTTATATTTCTTGTTTATGAGGATTGGGTTAAAAAGCATTGTCTTCTGAACAGGTTTTGCAGATTTTTACAGCTGTGTTGAAAACCACTACAAAAAACTTTCGGATATACATGAGAGCATTATGTAAAGAAATTAGATTCATATTTTATATTAATAAGGATATTGAATAGAAATTTATTCAAATGTTTAGTACCCAATCTAAGTCTTCACTATCCAATTGTTTACACAATACTTGATGTTGGGATGGGGTAAGAGTTGGACTTGAATAACTTCTGGACACCTATGTACAATATGTAAAAGCTAAGATAACCCTAAAAATGAGAAGAACAAGAGCAATGCCTAGAAGGATCAAACCTCTGTGTTGTTGCAATTCTTAATTCGTTGACATAGAGGCTTTGTTGCTTGTAATGATGTCTAAAAATACAATAGTTAAATCACCAGAAATACAAATCAAAATCCATCATACACCACCCATATTTTGATTTGCAACTTGTATAGGTTTAGATTTAGATTCAAAATAATACGAAAAATATGGATGGGATAAATGATCATATTGTGCAATCATCAATGTCCATTGTCAAACATCTCCAAAATCTGTCTCAGACATCTCTGAAATCGACTTGGAATGTCTCCAAACTCTGCCTGGAAGTACCAAAATATGTTGGGGACGTTTTGGATATGGCCAGCAAGTCCCCAAGTCCCCGATGAAATCCCCAGTAGACTAGGAAGATTTCATAGGGGTCCCCAAGTCCCCAGGACGCAATGAAGGTAGAGGGCTTTTTTAGGGGCGCCAGGTCCCTGTGCAACATAGGAAATTGTTAAGGGACTTGACACTAATATTAAAGACATAGTACATGCATCTCCTTCTATTTTGTTTGTTGTTGTATCTATTGTTTTGATGAGTTTTCAGATATGGTTTAGGCACAAGAAGTTTCCCTAGAGAGCTGAAAACTCATAGGACTATTTAGTATCTTGCCCCCTTGAATTGCCAAGAAGTTAGGGTTGTTTTGAGGTGAAGTATCGTACTTCTGCTGCTGTTTGGTACTTTAATTTTAAAAAGTCCTAGGGCTAATATTTGGGAAACCTTCTAGGAAGAAGGTGGAATTTTTGTTTAGCATTGAAGTGTGAATTCCAAGAAATTTCCAACATTCACACCTATAATTTATCAGTAAAATCAATTTATTTACCTACTTTTCACACCAGATTTCCTAGGCAGAAGTAGTCTAGCCTTGGGGTTAGGTCACCAATCTAAAAAAAGCAAATGATCATTCTCAAAGTGATTTAGTTAAAAAGCATGAAGGGGATGGGTCATCTACCCACTAGAGAAATGGATCAAAATAAAGCAGAATAGAATTTTAAGGAGTTGAAATGAAAGAAGCACTTCAAACATAAAACCTTCCCCCTGCAAAACCATAGAACTATTCCCTGAACTATGTCAAAAGGTTAACTTTGGGACCAATTATATCTCGTCAAGCAATTCTTAAAAGTAGAGCCAAAATCAGTGGCAATGCAAGACGTTAAATAGTGGATTGGTATAATTTGGACTAACCAAATCATTCTATCTTTAAAGTCCAATAATAAGAACATCTATTTTATTGACAATGGTACCTCTTCACTGCAACAATAGTCAATTTCCAAGCAAAACTAGAAAAATGAGGAAAGGAATGGAAATGATGATCAAATTAACAGTAGTCTCTGCTTCTCTAGTGAAACCCTCATTTTTTAAGTATCTGGACAGTAATTGAGTAATTATATCTTTAAAATCCAATAATACCATCTATTTTATGAACAACGATACTTCTTTACTACAACAATATCCAATGCCCAAGGAAATCCCTTAAAATGAGGAAAGAAATGGAAATTGTGATCAAATTAATAGAAGCCTCTGTTTTTATAGTGAAAAAATTAACTTCATGTAAAGTTTCATTGCATAAATCAAATTCATGCCATGGTGAGTCTTTACCTGTAGCATGAGATTCATAGGACCCTTGCTTGCATTGTATGGGAACTCTTTTGTACCACATTCAAAAATGGAAAGTCCTAGGCTCTAGATATCTGCTCGAAATATTGAATAATATTCATTGCCGATTCTCTCTGGTGACATGTATGTCACTGTAGCAACAAATGTAGAACACTGCATCCACCATGGTAAAATCAAGTGGCAGTTAACAGTAAACATTCTTCCCATACGAAGTATTTGTAGTTAATCTGCTGCTGAAAAATGCATTCCATTGACAATTCATTGAATAAGACTTTCTATCAGACCAGTTAACTACCTTAGCTCAAAAATGAATTTCCCTCATAGATATCCACATTATATATTAAAATTTATGTTCTATAATCATACTTGAATAGTTTTTTGTGAAACATCAGCTTAAACATTGAAACAAACTAAATACCATTGCAACAGTGTTCTCCAAACCAACACTAATGCCAAAATCTATAATTTTTGGCTCTCCATTCATATTTATAAGCATATTAGCAGACTTTATGTCTCTATGCACCAGATGCCTAATGCGATGTAAATAGTCCAATCCCTACAAATACAACAACAAATCGTTCTCCATCAGTCATGGCAATAGATAAGCAAAGAAGCATCACAAGGTTGATTTAATCAAAAATAGAATTCCCTTTCCATAGAAGTCATAATCGAAATTATCTTACATGTAAAATTCTATGTGTGATAACAGAAAGAATTGGCTCAGGAATGCGCTTCTTTGATTGAACAAGGTCTCTAAGTGAGCCTCCATCCACATATTCCAAAGCAATGCTGATTTTCGCAGATGCAAGAGTGTAAAAAGCCCCATGAAACTCCACTAAGCCATTCACATGTGGTGCCTCACATAGTGTTCGTATCTCATTTAATAGCTAGTGCCGTTTTTCCTGCAAATTTATGAAAGTCGTCACTACACCAATAATAGTAGAAAAGTTGTACCCTCATTTTTAAACATTAACTTTCAACACTTAGAAATTAAATATATTAATTCTCTGGTGAAGTAATACACTTTATGTAGCTCAAACTCCAGTAAAATATAGTAATTCCTTGGTGAAGTAACAACTAATAGAACCATTATGAAATGCACTGAAAATGGGACTTATGCCAGAGGAGGATCGATCAAAACTCCTTGGACTTGTTTTAGGGACTTTTTTTCTAAAAGAACAATTACGAAATGCACTGAAAATGGGACTTATGCCAGAGTAGGATCGATCAAAACTCCTTGGACTTGTTTCAGGAACTTTTTTCTAATAGAAACATTATGAAATGCACTAAAAATGGGAGTTATGCCAAAGTAAGATCAGTCAAAATTCCTTGGACTTTTTCCTAATAGAACCATTATGAAATGCACTGAAAATGGGGCATACGCCGGAGTAGGATCAATCAAAACTCCTTGGACTAATTTCAAGGACTTTTTTCTTATAGAACCATTATGAAATGCACTGAAATGGGACTTTTTCTAATAGAACCATGAAATGCACTGAAAATTGAGCCCTAGGCTCAAAACTCCTCAAACATGTTTCAAAGACTTTAAAAAAAAATACATTAAGAAATGCACTGATAATTGAACCTGGAATAGTTGTGATAAACGCCCACCCAATTTCCCATGTACCATTGCCGAGAGCAAAATACAATACTTATTTTATTTACCCAAAAGATCAAATAATACAAGCAAACTTGCATAGAGTATGGTTGTATAAACGTGTATACAATATTAATACATAAGAGTGAGTTAAATGATGTAATGAAAGTTAATTAGGTTAACTTGGCCTACGTGGAATAGATTGGAAACAGTGCCTTTTTAAATTCTCGAGAGCTAAAGGTGGTTTACATTGTGGTTAAGGATCCAACATGCTACCTTTTATGTTATGCCAATCCCAATTAAAATCAAATTGAAAATGCAGTAACCGTCTCCCTTTAGTTTGTCTTAGTGCCTTTCACCATTCTAATTAAGTTGTATAGGCAAAGAGAAAAAGGGTACATAAAATCTATCAAATTCAATCCTCTTAGCAGTGCAGTGAAAGCTACACAGCATAGGTTTGAAACTCGCAGGAGAATAATTAGATAAAGATGTCGATGGACCGTGTGTTACAGAGAGAAATTCCTATGGCTAGGGTACCACAATAGACAGCTTGACTCCAGAAATCGATCCTTTCTAATATGCAAGAGAAATCAAATATCTAACACTAAAGGATCAAAACTCGTACCTTATTTCGGACGGCTGAAGTAGATCCCTGTTGAGATTTCCAACTTTAGCTTGAATTGATGAATCACTTCCTCAACAATAAGTAAACAAGACAAGCATATTATATATATTGGTGTTAAATCTACTCTAGAATATATAATCAACAATGTATAAGCATTTAAAATCATCCATGGATAAAATATTCATTCAAAGATACATTATTGGACAGGAAAAGATATTTCTATTAATATAAAATCAGAGATTACAATGCATACAACCTCTGTCGGCACGTCTATGAATCGGAGAAACTGAATCCCCCACTTGGGCCTCCACCACCTCAATCCTCCATCTCTCGATAGTAAGCTCACAAGCAAAAGGCAAGCTTGGGAAGAACACTAAAGTGCTCCAAGGGACAAAGGGATGCAGACTCAAGCACAATTTCTGGAAACAATGGACTATAGTTTCTTTGATCTCAATTCTCTTATGCCTTCAATGTATCTAAAGGGTTCCTTATATATCTTTTCAATGGGGTAAAGAAAGGTCGAATCCAAGCGATCTCAAGGAATATGGAAGGCCAGGAGACAAGTGAGTTGGATCCATGTCAAGGAAAACTCCAAAAGGATTTGGATTTTTGTGCACATCTTGATGTACGTGGTTTTAGAGGTCAAACCTGCGTATATACGCAATAACGGGTTTACAATTCATGTATAACAATTTTCACATGTTTTTAGGGATGGTCTAGGAAACATCAAAGGACAAAAAATGGTCCAAGGGGTCTAAGGAGTCTGGAGAGGGACAGGGGAAGGCCATACAAGTGTGATTCACCTGGTGTGGTAAAATCTGCTATAACAGATGCCCCCTAATGTGTGAGGTCAGAGGGGTCATACGATGGCTGAAATACATTATAAGTCCATCCCAGAAGTGGAGTGATGAAGAATCCAAAATGGAAGACCATCCACCCAATCAACATAGTACAATGATACAACTCTGCATATAACTGCAAATACATATAGCAGTCCTAGATACATAAGAGTACAATGGCCATGAATAGGCATGATACAAAATATGACATAAGTGGTCATCGCCACATACAATATACATAGATCAGAATCTCCATGATGAAGATATACAAAGGATCATGATCTCCATAACAGCTGGAAATGTTTGACACACACTAGAATCAAGTCACGAGAGCTGAAATATCATGAACACTAGAATGATCAAGGAGGTAGCATATAAGAGATGCCACCATTCTGGAAGGTCTTCTATAGAAACCGCTATGAGTACAAGTCCTACTATGTGAATAGAGGTGTCAAGGTCGAACATAGTAGTCCATCGTCTGATTACCAGTCATTGATGTATATCGTTAACAGACGCAAGATCACCCACCGATAATGATAATGGGAATCAATGTACTAGAGTGGAAACTAACAAGTGTGAATAGCTGTGTTGAGGTCAAACACTTGAGAGGATCCATCAATCAGGGGACATTGATGTATTCCCAAAAACTATCGATGGCGAGAGAACCTGCCACTGATGACTGCATGTCTCAAGGCACTAAAAAATGACTCTAGATTCCAGTCCCATAATAAATGATCTGAAGTTGATGGGACGAAATGCGTTGGAAGGAGGGCATTAAGGCATCCCCCATCATCCAACATGAGGTACTTAGCAAAGCTGTATAATGTGGAAGGACTCGATCATAAGGTGCACGAACCAGTAACTGTACTGGGAACAACCGACATGCAAAGTCAAGATAACTAAGGAATGGCTGACTCAGGTTTCAACTTCCTTCGAATAAGAGCATAACAGTGAATGGTTACTGAATAAAGGTAATATAGACTCGATATACAAAACTGGGACATCTCTGCCACACAGGAGGCATCGACAGAGGCTCCATGGGGACTGGATGCTTAACCAGTTGGTAGAGATAAACTCAAATAAACGAGTCTAGCTCCTAAAGTCAAACTATAAACCCAACCAATGGATGTGATATATAGTGCTCTGTTCGAAGGCGACACGACTTGACAACTACCAAAGATAACATATTTCCTTGTCCAACTTTTTGGTTTTTAAAATTTTTTGGACTTTTTCAAATATTTAAAACACTTTAAAAAGAATAAAACTGCTTTATAGTTACAGACTAGGAGGAGACGAGTGTCATAATGGGAAAACAAACTAGTTCCAAGTAGTGGAACATACCTATGCTCAATGCAAGGATATATGTGTAGGATAGCGACACTCAGGGGAAAGTCCCCTCCTGGTAAAAATAGGGAATCAAGCTGCAAAGGATATATAAAATGGCTCAGCATGGCTAGACATGAGACAAACTCAAGCAATATGGCTGAAACTCAATGTCAGGGAAGCCAGCGTAAGGCTCAATAAGGCAGGCAAAGCTCATGATAATGCAATTACAACTTGATATAAGGGAGTCCTGAGGGAAATAGGCCAGCAAAAGATCATAAGGAGTATGAAGCTCTTGCGAAATGTCATGGAAATACTATACAACGGACTCCCACACCCTAAGGGACAAAATGTTGGCATGGGCACCAAATGCAAATAAGGCGCTAACTAGGGTACCCATGTAAGGTCAAGCTCTACTATTCACATAATGTCACTTCTAAAACAACAAGAAGGTTTCGTGACATAATAGAATGGGTTCGTACCTAAGGCTATAATAAAACGGTCATAAGGCCATGCAAAATGCAATTAGAGGTGATCCTAACCTATATGCCAGTTTAAACATCATACACATAATGGGCACGAACATGTCAAAGAAATGGTCGAAACGACGCTCAAAATGGTCTTCTACATAATAAATTAGTCCAAAAACGGTCCAAAAGGATTAGAAACGGTCCAAACTATAGAAAAGGGGGTAAAATTTTTCAAAAATTTGAAAAAATTCTATAAATAGTAAAAAATTCAAAACATTATATAACATTTGAAATTTTTACCCAATTGAGCTCAAAACTTCAACAACGAATTCTAGGAGATCCAACCGGCGGAATCCACTACCGTTTTTTCCAGGTACGTACCCATGCTCTACTATTTCATTTTGATGTAAATTTTATCAATTTCCATGGTGTATTTAGGATTCTAGGCCCATCTTAAATGTGCACCTCGACCCACACATAAATCGATGGTTTTTCTGTGTATAGGGCTGGATATACGTAGAAAATGCCCTAAAAGTTGCGTACATACGCGGCTGTTTAGCAAACAGCCGCATATGCAGCCACGCTCAATGATTTTTAAGTATTCTAATGGATCAAACTCAAATTTTATGTGCAGGATGGTTCTAGAATGGAGAGAACATGAGCATGGTGATGTAGAAGGGGTAGTAAGGGTAGATCTAATGGCTCAACAAGCTTTGCGGTCATGTGGGCTCTACAATTTTTGGTGTCTTGGTGGTATACAGGCCAAACCAAGACTATTGCAGATGCTAGTAGACTACCGGGATCCAGACTCAAAGTCATTCCAGATAGACGGGATGCCCCTCACCATAGAAGTGGAGGACATATACTTTATTACTGGACTTTCTCGATGGGGGGGAGTGGTGAACCTCTGCTCTCGTGGGCCTGGAGTTGGTCTGACTATAGATGAGTACATTATGGTGTACTACTACCTGGACATGGAGAAGGTGGGGAGTCAGATCCCAACTAACTCCATACAGGTGTTAGGCCTAAAGGCCATTCTACTGACACTGGGCAGGATAATGTGGATAGCCTCACTCCACCAGGCCTCATGGCCATTGATGTTCTATGTTGTGGAGTGCATGAGGCCCACAGTTTATGACTGGAGTATGATATTGTTGAGAAACTTGAAACAATAGCTCATCGACTACAATATGGGTAGGGTGCAAAAATTTGGTTTCAGCAACATACTGAGCACATTCTTCTTCGAGCGTGTTTCGGGATTGAGCCCTAGAGTTGACGTTCCTCTACACGGGGTTCGAGATCCGGCCCAATGGCATTGGGCGGATGTGATGTGCAGACTGGGTGGAGGTAGGGTGTCCAACCCCTATCCAACTGATTTCTTTCCATGGTGGCGACAACAGATAGTTGCCATCGATGACTACACCTACGCGGGGATAGATTTTTGGGGAGACACAGACATGCCTCTACCACCAGGATCGGCATACGGTGACATTGGTAACGAATCTTGACCCTCTTTTTAAAATTTTTGAGTTATTTAATTTTTTTGTGTTTTTTGATTATGTGGAATCAAAAGACATGTTTTTGGGTGATAATACATAGTGACATATACCATATGCATGTAGATGTGGGACCACAGCGGCCTGAAGGCTTCCCTCATCATAGATGGAGGGGAAGAGGAGACGACATCATGGGTGTGGATGCGGAGCGGATGCTCCAAGGCATTCATACCAACTTCATGAGATTAACACATAGAGTACCCATGGTGCAAGTTGAGGACTTGCCTGAGGCCATGCAGTGTAGGTGCATTAGAGGAAATTTGGGGTCTAAAATGGGCCTTATAAGAAAACGTGCCAAAATAAGTTTTTGTGAGTTGGAATTCAAGAACCAATAGAATTTCAATAAAATAAGTCAACCATAATGGTTGAATTGACATATTTGTCATTAAAAAAAACTACTTTTTTTGTTCGTATTTTCGACATATCTCATTGTGTTTTTACTCAAATTTCGATCGGGAGAGCTTGTTGGATGCGGAATTTGATTCTGCATCCAACGAGTACCCACACTGCATACTTTTGATGGACCCCACTACCCCCAAAACAAGAAATACCTGAAAAAATGTGATGATGACATCATCATCATGTTTTTCAGGTATTTCTTGTTTTTGGGGTAGCGGGTTCCGTCAAAATTATGTAGTGTGGGTACTCGTTGGATGTGGAATCAAATTCTGCATCCAATGAGCTCTCCTGATCGAAATTTGAGTAAAAACACAGGGAGATATGTCGAAAATACGAACACAAAAAGTAGTTTTTTTCTTTCTTCCTCTAAAATTAATCAATATTATTTTATTATTTTAACTATTATTTTATTATTTTCCTTAGGAGGCCCATTTTAGACCCCAAAATTCCTCTAATGGTGGGTGTACCATGAGCATGGGTACAGCTATTTCGATGGCTAGCTAGAGCTATGGTGAAATTCCATGATCACAACCCCCCTCCTCCTCCATAGGCTTAGATATCTGGGAGTGATATATTTTGTACTACAGTGTATTATATTTTGGTGGCTCGAGAGCCCCAATTTTGTATTATGACACTATGTATTACCACATTTTGGATGTTTATAAAAAAGTTTATGACGATCAATTTATTTATTTACATGTGTAAAAATTTATGTTTGTGATGAGCTTATTGTGTATGAAACAAATGCCAATCTAACACATAGTTAGCATATGAGTCGGCAACTTGATTATTAATTCTTGGAAAATGTATGTATGTTATATTGTCAAATTGTCGTTCTAACAATCTCACACGTAAGAATCTTCTTAACAATGTCAGATCTCTAACATGGTACAAACCATTAAGCTATGACACTACTAACTCCGAATCAAGTTGTACCTCAAGAGAGAGAACACCATGTGAAATGGCATTCTGTAGAAGCTCAATAACGGAACTATACTCAACAACATTGTTTGAAGAGGGTCATAAACATACACCTCCTGAAGACAATACATGACCCATAGGATTATAAATCACCTAAGCAGTAGAAGATGAGTGTTGAGTGTGACGGCTCGCACCATCCGCAAATCCTATGAAGGTGGAATATTCCATTGACATCTGCCAAAAGAAACAGAAACTAATCACAAACCTGATCACCATAAGAAAAAGACCTACCTATGCAAAACTGTACAATAATATACAATAACTAGCCTTGGCTGAAAATCATGCATAGTACTTTTTGAGATAGAGCCCATTTCTAGGCTCCGCCAAGGTCATTCCCTCATAATCCACTAACTCATAAGCGCCCTTCTCTAACACACATTTTACAATGTAAGGACCACGCCACATGGGGTTAAACTTTCCTGCCCCCAAGGTTTCTTTCAATTGATCCCACAACAGGACCAAGTCTCCCTCACTAAACCTCCTTGGATGGATAGACTTATCATACTAGACCTTAACACGACGCTTATTCACTTCTAGAGCCACCAAGGCATCTTGACGCTGCTCATCAAGTTGCTCTAGGTGGACCAAATGCTCCTCCAATGGGGAAGTGTCTGGTAGGAGCTTTATGGCTAGCTTCAAAGAAGGAATCTTACACTCAACCGTCAATGCCGACTCCACTCCATGTACAAGCTGATATGGAGAAAAACTTGTGGTAGTCTTAACAGTGGTTCTATAAGCCCACAAAGTAGGATATAACATAATGTGTCAATTAGTCTTGCTTTGTACGATGGTTCGTTGGAGAATGGATTTGAGTGATTTGTTCACTGCTTCTACCTGTCCATTCACTTGAGGGTAATAAGAGGAGGAATGCTCCTGCTTATATCCTAACTTCGATGCCAACTCTTCCATCATATGATTCTGAAAGTGCGAACCATGGTCGGTGACAAGCTCCTTTGGAATACCGAATTGAGTAATAATCTAGTTGAATACGAAGTGCGCAGTTGTCTCACTGTCAGATTTAACTGTAGGCATGGCCTTAGCCCATTTCGTGAAGTAGTCAACAACCACTATGATATGATGACGCCCCCCAGCTGAAGCTGGGTTGCAATCCATAAAATCAAGCCCCCACTTAGTTAAGGGATCGACGGTGATGATCGGATGTAATGGGGCAGGTCGCGAGCGCATATTCCATGCAAACAGCTGGCAAGGGTGGCACTTCTTGACCGCATCTACACAATCTTTAAAGATCGATGCCCAGAAATAACCCACTCTCAAGATTTTTTGGGCTGTAGAAAGCTCGGATAAATGACCACCACACGCCCCTCTATGGAAATCATTTAGCACAAGCTCATCCTCCTCATGGGTTAGACAATGACATAAAATGGAATCTACCCCACTGCGGTACAAGTTATTATCCACTATGAGGTAATTTTTTGATACGTGACAAAATCATCATCGTTCATCCCATGAGAGGTGACTGGGGACCTTCAATGTTTGTAAATATATAATAATATCCCCATACCATGGGTCCAAATTTTATATTAAGAAGATGTGCTCATCAATAAACATATCTTCACAAACCATCTCCTCGGCTTCGCTTGGGAAATCCGATCTAAGCTTCGCGAAAATTAACGATTTCTTCGATTTTGCTGAAACAAACTCGAGGTTGAATTCTTGCAAGATGACAATCCATTTATAATACTTTCCCCCAATCATCCTTTGAGTGAGGATGAATTGAAATGGATTGACATGGGCTACAACCAAGGTATGGCGAAGGAGAATATAATGTCTCAAACATTGAACTGCATGTACGGTAGCTAAGGCAAGCTTCTCAACATGGGAATAACGGATCTCCATGTCAATAATATTTCAGCTCAGATAGTATATGACATGCTCTTGGAGCTCCTCATCCTCTTGAACCAAAACCATACCAATCGTCTCCATGGATGCGACCACATAAAGTATAAAATCACGGCTATAGTCTGGGGGACTAATCACCAGGGCCAATGCTAGGGCTCACTTAAGAGCATCAAAGGACTCCTGGGCTCGTTGATCCCAACAAAAGGTGGTGTCCTTTTTCAATAGATGCATAAAGCCTCTAGTCAAATTGGCAAAGTTGACAACGAATCTCCATAAGAAGTTTTCCATGCCTTGCAAACATTGAAGATGTCTAATGTTCCTCGGGGGAGACAACTGAAGTATTGCCTCAACCTTCAAAGGGTCGACTCTTATACCCTCCTTGGAAACAATGAACCCTAATACGTGACCAGACTTCACGCAAAAGATGCACTTGTGACAATTTAACCTGACCAAATAATGGCGACACCTTTCGAATACTAATCTCAAATGATAGGAATGACGCATTCTCATACAAGAATGAGCAGCAAAGTCATCCAAAAATACTTCGATAATCAATTTGAGATCATGGAAGATCAAGGTCATAGCCCGCTAAAAAGTGGCTCCAGTGTTCTTAAGGCCAAAAGGCATTTTTCGATATGAAAAGGTTCCCCAAGGACAAATAAATGTAGTATTATGTTGGTCCTTCAATTTAATTTGTATCTGATTGTATCTGGAAAAGCCTTCCATAAAATAAAATACCTTGCCACCCGTGCAATCATCCAAGATTTGATCTATAAATGGTGTGGGGAAATTATCTTTAGGACGGGCATGATTCAAGTCACAGAAATCGGTGCATATACGGATCGCTTCTGCTTCTTATCTACTAGAACAAGATTTGAAACCCACTCTGTTAAGGGAATGGGATAGATAAAACCAGCTTTCAATAGTTTCTCTATCTCTGGCTTAATCATGGGTGCTTTCCTAGGATTCACTGCACGCAAGCATTGTCGAACAGGATTAGCATTGGGATAAGTTTTAATCACATGTTCAACAATGTGAGGGTCGATACCTAGCATTTCATTGTAAAACCAAGCAAATATATCATGAAATTATTTAAACAGCTTGGTGTATTCTTGAATCTCAGCATGGGAACATCCTGCCCCAATATAGACATTCTCAATCCTGCCAGGATCACGAGAGATATTGATAGGAATGGTAGGAGATATATTCGCCATGTTCTCATCAGCCATCAGACCAAGAGATCTTAATGGAACCATTGGACTACCAATTCTCTCACTAAGAACCTCCCTAAAGTCCTCACACTCCAAGCAGTCAAGCTAGGGAAGAAAATAAGATCTATGATGCAACTCTTCCCAAGGTGGCTCAACCCCAAACATGGCCTCAATAATCGCTTCGTTTGAAGGAAAAACACTATCAAGGAAGTCATGTGCATGAGAAGACTGAACTACCCATGAAGGCAGCACATATGGGTCCTCCTCCTCCATTTGTGAAGAGGAAGGACTAGTCTCTACAACACATCCAAGATTAGCTTGATAAGCTACCATAGTTTCATGTCCATCACGATGGGCTCACTTGAAGTATTTGGTGTGGGAAGAATACAAGGATCTTCCATATGAATTGTGTGAAAAGACACTGATCTCATAGATGTCAAAGCCTCATCGGAACTAGACCCTATCATAAGGATAGGTGCAGGACAACTAAAGCTTCCCATAAGGGATGGATACATGCCCACACCCAAACTCCCAATTGCTGGCTGAGAGTGCTGGACAATCGGGATCGAAGCTCCCGAATATGCAGTAACCGACGAATTATTGAATGACGTTTGATCTATCGTAACTATATTCCCATTAAATGGAAAGCATACAACGTGAAATAGTGAAGAAGCTACGGCTTGCATACTGTACATCCAATTCCTACCCAGCAAGAGATTATAATCAAGGGGTGCATCAACCACCTCGACCTCTATCGCAATGGTCTTTCCTCCCAAATGGATCTTAAGGGAAGGAAGGATCCCGTGCAGCCTAAATGATCTCCCATCAAATGCGGTCAACATGGTACCAGATTTAGACAACTCAGTGGAACCTAAACCCTTCCAACACGATAAAGACATCACAGAAGCAGCAGCACCTTCGTCAATCACAGTGCGCTTGACGGTCATGTTAAGACATTCTACATGAATCAAAAGAGACACATAGTAAGGCAAGTGAGCCTGAAGTACTGCGGTTTCAAATTTAATCACAGAGGAAGAATTATCATCATTCACACCAAGGGAAGAAAGAAAAGCCTTCCTTTGTGAACGACAACTCTGAAGTACTTCTAGTGCAGACATCGCACAAGGAGTGTGGCCCAAATCCTTGACAATAGAATAGTTCTAGGTAGCTCGGGAATTAGGATTGTCCCCTGAAAGCTTAAGGACTCCCTTAGGAATGTGAGGTGCAACTTCAATTTTATCCATAGGTTTTTCAATACGCAAAGGAGTCCCTGGTGGATCAGGTTCCTTTCCTGGGTTGGGTTGTGACGAACCATAGTCTTTCGCACGGGTCACAACCTTTGTAGCACGCACCATGTTAATGCAACCATGACCACTACCCTCCGACGGATCTTGATCACCACCAGACTAATCATGGGTCCTCCAATTCATGTTTTGATTATGAGGTAAAGGGTTGGTTAGCACAGTTGGGCCCTGAGCTAAGAATCTCGAGGCTTCATCGATATGAGGGCATAAGTAAGTGAGGTGATCGTCCTTACACAACTTGCAAGGAAACTTAACCTTACATTTAGATTGCTTATCCCCCCCAGCATTTCAGGCATCTTGTCATTAGTATTAGCATTTTCATTCCTATTCCCACCCTTACGATTGTTCTTACCCTTCTTTGTATTCCTTCTGGGTTGCTGGTTACCCTTCTGGTCCAATGATTGCACCGAAAGCACACTCACCATTTGAGTGGGTTGAGATGAAGCCATGGCTTGTCCTGAAGTGGATTGGTTGATTGATAATTGACTGACCTGTTTCACAACCAAATCCGTAGGTTTAGCACTTGCACAACCAACAATGCTATCGGCATGTGGTCCAGGTTTAACTTTGGGGTCGAAACTAGAATGCGGAGCATTGGGAATGATCTCATATAACAAAACGGATTGAGCATAAATCAAATGCAGTTCCTGTTCCCTAAAAATGGCTTGTTCCTCATTTTTCACTCTGGATGTAGAAACATCCTTTGCTATATAAGGCAATAACAACTTAAGGAACCATTCGAGGAGGAATTCCGATGGTATAAAGGCTTTAATCAACCTCTTCCGTCTATGCCACTCTTGGATATGGTCTGAGATATGCATGGCTTTATCCTATCCAAATTTTGACAATATTTCCATACCAACGTCATAACACACTAATAGCTAGAAGTGGTTAAGAAAAGTCATCACTAGGTCATCGAACAAAGTGAATTCCCCCCTAGGTAACTCTATATACCATTTCGCGGCAGGACCTGTAAGGGTGCATTGAAATAGCATTAAACAGATCGAATCTTCATGTAAGGAATTTGAAGAACACCATAGGTGAAACGTTGTAACATGTTCGCTTGGATCCTCTCCAGGTTTGCCCTCAAATTTGGGTATGTCTGAGGGAAGCTTAGTAGGGACAACCAGCCAAGTCAGGTCATGAGATACAGGATCGTTCATCAATCTCGACAAGTCAAGAATATTTAGCGTTGGAAGGAAAGGGAGCCTAGGATGAGCAAGTCGGTGCACCGCTCCCTGATAGTTTTGATTCACATAGTTCTAATTATCGTAACCACCATGCCCTTGACCATAGTGCCCTCCTCCTGTTTGACCCATGTAGGGTGGCATGGAAGCACCATAATGTGGTGTACCTTGACTATGTGGGGCTACAAAGCCATAATTAGGAGAGTAAGTGGGTTGTTGATACCCATACCCTTAAGGTGAATAACCTTGTCCATACTATGTCCCATAATAAGGTTCGTAAGTCATCCCATGAGAAGTCCCATGAGACACTCCGTAAGTAGGAATATATGCTCCAGAAGTAGGAATATACACTCCAGAAGTAGGAATATATGCTTCGGAAGTAGTAACATGACCTCTAGAATTATGAACATGACCTTCCGAAACAATGGGCGGTACTTGAACCTGAGACACAACTGGTCGAGTAACAGCAGTACAGACATGACTCATAGCAACATTCCTGGCCAAAGGACCACATGAATGAGGTGGAGGAACAACATTCGAAGAACAAGGAACCGAGGATGAAGGGATCTGTGAAACTATGTACATGGTGTTCCCTATAGTCACTTGTCTTGGATCTGGTATCCTAATAGGATCACTAACCCTAGGCCTAGCAAGAATATGTGATATAGCTTCCATCGATGGGATGGAAGGTGCAATGTGACTTGTGCTCCCAAACATCTCCGCATGGTAAGGAATAAGAGTTCCCCCAAGCATAGTGATAGGCTCAAACTCTGACTCGACATGAAATGCCAAATCATGTGTGGGCATACCAGACATACCATAACTACCATAACTAGTGCTTGCGGGCTCATAATAAGTCTCGTCTTCCGGCATACCATACCGAAAATGCATCAATGGGGGATCAACACTAGAGTAAGTAGGTCTATCATGAAAAGTACCTATCTCAAAAATTACAGGACCTAACTCAGTCATATCAGGTGAAGGATCATAGGTAGGAGTAAACTCCCCATCTTCCACTTGAATGGGAGAGGGTGGCTCAAGAATACCTTCTTCATGGTCTCCCATCATGTGTGAATCAATGTGTGAAGTAGTCCACCTAAATCTTCTGTTTCTCTCTCCCAAAGGAGGAGGAGATGTAGAAGGCAGAAGTCCTGCTAACCAATGAGAATAGTGAGGAGCCACACCCGAATCCACAATAACTCAAAAAATGTAAAAGACTCTCTAATTACACAAACCCTAAGCAAGCTAACGTGCACAGAGCATACACCAATAAAATCTAAAGCCAAACACAAGCAATCAAGGGTAGGATAAATGAGCTCCCGAATGAAGCAAGTATGTCTTTCCTAGGAGATGCTTGAGAATCCCATACACAATAAGTGGAGGTATGTAACCAATTATTGTGGCCCTTAGCTTCAACGCGTAAAGCAACTATGTTGTCCAACCCCAACTTGGCCGGGAAACCCGCAGAATAATCCCTACAAAGTACCCCCTCGATATCCTAGGTAAGGCAACTAAGGTCACCTCAATATAATCAATGCTCAAGAGGACAGTCGCAGGAAAGATTGACCATATGGGAAGGGTAGCAAAGCCCGAAACTCTTGAAAGAGCCCCTACATATGAATACAATCCTGGAAATATCTCCAGTGCTACTCAGTTATGACTAGGGGTCATCCCAATCAATAACTGCTCACACTACCTCGTGCTTAACTCCCTTTTGAGAGGAGGATCCTGAGAAACACCAATTATACCAAGGAATTTCACACTCTCACCTGGACAGACACATACATGTTGTTGTTTAGTGGTCTTGGAGAATTTACTCACAATGAACTATTCCAAGACCCTAAAACCTAATCTTGTTGGTGAACCCTATAAAATAAAATAGTGTAGTTCATTTTAATTAAACGTTGATTTTAATTGGCTTTATTACTCAAAAAAGGTAGATGACCATGCAACCAATGGTGTTATGACGCAACACGAAGCTAAATGCACACCTAACAATCAATGCAAATGCTTTCTGTCCATGAAAAACAGGGTATGCTAGTACGTGAAATGCAAAATTTTCTTCAAATGATAAATGCAAGCTTTTCCTATATGAAATCCTGACTAATACTTCAAAGCAAATCTAGTGCAAGTACTATGCAAAATGTAAGATGCAATGCATAATGATAATCAAATATTTTTGGATTTTTTGAAATAAAAATGAGATACTAAAGAAAAAGAATGATTCTATAACCCCCAGACTTTGCAAGCACAATCATGCAGCACTCAAGCAAAGTACTAAGGAAAAGAAAATATAATGCACTAATCCCAAAACAAAAAATCGAAAATGCAATGACAAGAACATTCTTCAAAAAAAGAAATTTTACCCTAAAAAATGTCTCTGGTCAGGAACAGAGGTGTATATAGACTCTAGCAATATCAAAGGAGACTCAGCAATCATCAAAATTCACCCAGCAACAATCAATCTTCCTCAAGAAGGCCAAACTAAGGGCATACTCGACTATTCGCAGTAAACCTGTGTGTGTACGCGGATATAGCACTCAAAACCGTGTATATATGCGACTGTGAGTTCAAAACTCGCGTACAAGAAGAAAAGTGCATAAAAATAAAGGAAAATAGACAAGCTAGGACAAAATTCACACCAATCAGACACCAACAGGATAACATGCCCCTAGACCCGACACAAAAATAGAGAAAAAAGAGAAATTCAAAGTCATTGAATGCCGATAGAAAACCCCCAAAGGAAAACTACTAGGAACTCCCTAGGTAATTCACCAATTCTATTATGGAGAGAAATTCCTATGGCTGGGGTACCACAACAGACAGCTTGACTCCATAAATCGATCCTTTCCAATATGCAAGAGAAATCAAATATCTAACACTAAAGGACCAAAACTCGTACCTTATTTCGGACGGTTGAAGTAGATCCTCGTTGAGCTTTCCAACATCATCTTGAATTGATGAATCACTTCCTCAACAATAAGTAAAAAAGACAAGCATACTATATATATTGGTGTTAGATCTACTATAGCATATATAATCAACAACGTATAAGCATTTGAAATCATCCATGGATAAAATATTCATTCAAACATACATTATTGGACAGGAAAATATATTTCTATGAATATAAAATTAGAGATTACAATGAATACAACCTCTGTCGGCACATTTGCGAATCAGAGAAACTGAATCCCCCACTTGGTCCTCCACCACCTCAATCCTCCATCTCTCTATAGCAAGCTCACAAGCAAAAGGCAAGCTTGGGAAGAACACTAAAGTGCTCCAAGGGACAAAGGGATGCGGACTCAAGCACAAGTTCTGGCAACAATGGACTATAGTTTCTTTGCTCTCAATTCTCTTATGCCTTCAATGTATCCAAAGCGTTCCTTATATATCTTTTCAATGGGGTAATGAAAGGTCGAATCTGAGCGATCTCAAGGAATATGGAAGGCCAGGATACAAGTGAGTCGGATCCATGTCAAGGAAAAATCCAAAATTATTTGTATTTTTGTACATATCCCGATGTACGTGGTTTTAGAGGTCAAACCTGCGTATATACGTGATAAAGGGTGTAAAAGTCGCGTATAGCAATTTTCACATGTTTTTAAGGATGGTCTAGGAAACATCAAAGTACAAAAAATGGTTCGAGGGGTCTAACGACTCTGTAGAGGGACAAGGGAAGGCCATACCAGTGTGATTCACCTGGTGTGGTAAAATTTGCTGTAACACCATGACCCAGACGTTTAATCAGATTTATATATAT
>LPNX011198138.1:264676-281690 GCA_001517045.1 Pseudotsuga menziesii
CTGATAAAGATGAAATAGAAAGCATTGCACAGTGAGTATTTACAGACCTCTGAGTCGGGAGGCCATGGTAGAGCTCCCTGTTGTAGGAGAAAGCGCCCTTATGAAGCCACGAATAAGTGTCTACAGCCACATTGTCTCTTGCCAACTCCTTCACGTGAATGGGGTTCATCACATATTTCAGTGGCAGAAAAATCCCCTAAATCCCCATCTCCTGCAACCAATGCCCCGATGGTCAAATGAAAAGGCTTCTGATATAGACGTGAAAACACCCCATCACAAAGAAGCAGCAGCCATTGCGTCTGGAGCTCCAAGGTATTGACCTCGTCCTGTTCGATTCTCATTGAGAGCGTGCCAAAAGAATTTATCAGTTCAATGGAGCCAATTCTTTGAACGTTTGGCTTGTTTGTTGGGGTTAAACTTCACAAAAATAACCAGGTTTATGTTAGTTCTGTTGATTGCGCAGGACCATCGAACCATTTGATTGTGTTTCAAATGTTGCAATTGCCAACACTTCTAGCAGATCGCCAATGTTAGACTTTATTGTCTTGTATGTGTGTAGACTTCTAAATTGATATTGCTAGTACATAGTTTGTGGTCGGATGGGGATAGGGCATGGGACATGGTTAAGGTTAAGGTTAAGAAATAGTTATACAATGGAAGATAGGTTAGATTTTTTTTAATTTTTTTGTATTTTTTTAGTTATTTATGCTTAATTACATGTTATTTTTATAATTTTCTTATTATTCTCGTATGGCTAGAGGTATCAATAACTAGCACTTATTTTTTATATATTTTTTTATAATTGTTTATTTTGAATTTTGAACCACTGCCATAGAATCAATCTCGATAGCACACTTGTCTCATCCTCATCCATAGATGAAAAATCATAGGCCTTAGTCCACCCCAGCTCTCAAATAAATAAGTTTTATAAAAAAAATTAATAATTCTTATTAGGATTAAATAAAATTTAATTAATCTATGTTTTATATAAATATAATCATTTGTGTTTTAAATAAATTTAAAATTTGTTTTATTATTATATAATATTTGTTTTAATGGTATTTTTTGTTGTAGTAGTATATATAATAAACATGGATCGAGGTTTTTGGCCGAGAAGAGTTGTGCACATTGTGAATCAAGTGGGTGGTGATGTTAGATGCAAAATTTACCTCGTCGGTAATGCATAAATGAGGTTTAACTTGATAGTGATAAGGAGGGGTCATCACTGCATGCCACATATCATATTTTGTGAGGTCACGCCTGTAAGAGGTCGAGGAATCAAAATATTTACCTAAAACTCTGAGATGGGGTCGGGTCTCTACCTTTACTGCATATGGATATGAGACTAGTTTTGGGTCAACACCCTAGTTTAATTATAATTGAGTCTTTGATTGGTTAAAATATTGTTCTTGGTTTAAAATATTGTTATTGGATGAACTATTACAACGTTTAGAGGAACTGAGCTTAGTGAAGCTACGTCGACTGGTGCAACTAGTTCGACGATCACAGATCATGAGAGTTATAGTGATTTTAGAAAAGCACCTCAATATGGGACTTGAGACTCTTACATTGAAGGATCAACAACTAGCTATGATGCTTCTAGGTATCAATATGGTACTAGTTCTAGCTATTCCTAATTTGTAATTGAAGGAACCTAATTTTCCTTTGGCATGTGCTTAACGGTTTGCTTCAATGGTGTAGCAGGGATAAATATGGTCAAGAGTAAATTCACGCAATTGCTTTGTTGGATATCTAAAGATCGAGGTACATTACACCAATATTACTAATAGAAGTTAGACAATTTACAAATTTGACACTTCATTGTTACAATTGCAATTTTCCATGACACAATTACTAGTGACTAACATAAATGACTAATTCTTATTCTTCTAGCTAGTCATTTTTAACTCTGTCACTTATTATCTAGTCATATTTGTTAACTGGTGACTAAATTAGTTGTTAATTTTAGTCGTTTATAGTTGGGTCAATCAAAATTGCTCATATTTAGTAGTAAATCACTTGAAAAACCTGTGGTGACTAGAATTTTTAGTCACGTAGCAGCTAATTGCTCATTTTCTACTAGTGACCTCGTAAAAAAACTAGATATTCCTAACCCCACAAATTCCATTTTGGATTCAGAATTGTTAACCTACACATGGTTGGAGATGGAAGGTAGACAATTTTACACCTTATTGTCAAAATTGCAATTTTCCATGACACATTTAAAAATGACTAACATAAATGACTAATTCATATTCTTCTAGCTAGTAATTTTTTATGCCATGACTAAATTGGTCATTTATGTCAGACATTTTTAACTTTCACTTATTATCTAGTCATATTTGTTAACTCGTGACTAAATTAGTCGTTTATAGTTGGGTCAATCAAAATTGCTCATATTTAGTAGTAAATCACTTGAAAACCCTATGGTGACTAGATCTTTTAGTCATGTAGTCACTAATTCCTCATTTTTTACTAGTGCTTTGCCAAAAACTCTTCAACACACATACTTTCCTTCAAATTTCCCACTGTTTGGGAGTCAAGATGTTCTCCCTATCCTTTCCATCCAAGATTAATTTCCTGCATTTATGCTTGAAATTATTCATCAAAATTCTCATTCTATACTTGTAATATTTAATTGAAATCCTACCACCAAGAGTCTCAAAAACATGGTCCATTTGTTGGATCACTACATCAACATTTCTTGGATCTTGATATGTAAAGTTGGATTTGGTAACATCCAAATCAGACCCTATTTGTGTGCCCAACTCTGTGGCCCACCTTGAATCATTTCATCCAGTAGGATGGCCATATTTTACCTCGATCATGTAAGCCTTCTTCCAAGGATAATTTTAAGAACACCCTCGAAATTTATATATATAATAAATAGTCGAATATCCCTAGTATGTAGGAAAAATTGAAGGTTGTTCTATCAATAATATAATATATATATAATTTTTAGGCTAATATTTCATTCTATTATATGATATTGTAAAATCTTGGAAAATATTTCATTAAACTATAAGATATTGTAAAATCTTGGCAAATATTTCACTAAATTATAAAATATTGTAAGAACTTGGAAAACATTTCATCAAATTATAAAATCTTGTAATGTCTTGGTTAATCTTTTTATTTTGTATATTACTAAGATAGTGCAATAGAAGAGAATACGCCAAAGCTTGAATATCTCAACTCCTAGATCCTCAAATGAACAAATGCATGAATGAGGAGAGGATGGATTTATTATACATTTCAAAAGTAGTTTTGGGTCACTCACAACTGGAGGTGTTGGTGAAACACAACTGCACTAACTAGATTCATGGTAAGTGGGGACTCCATTTTTTATCTCGTCCCTTAATGGTCCAACAGACATGTGGGGACCTAAATCTTGACATATTAACAAACTGATAGAATTGAACACTTTAAACTTTGGAGTGATTATGGAACCTACAAAACACTATTACAACATGGAGTATTATCGAGACCCACAACCTTAATATATTGTATGAATTCCTAATTATATTATTTTCAAAATATCTAATTTTAAGCTACCCTTTGGAAAAAAAAAATAACCTGCTTATTTGTATATAGATACAAATGCCACATTTCCCTTTCTTTTGTTGACAATAAAAATATGAATTGTCATTTGATTTAGAATTTTTAGAGTTACTTAGAAACTTGCAATGGTTATTAGAAATAAGAACATACACTAACAAGAATAGAAAACACATTAATGCATCATTACACATATCATTAGAACTACTTTGTTAAAGACAATTTTTTCTCAGATAAACTGAGGAGGTGTTTGTATCCATGTTATTGAGATTTTTGAAAGCATGAAAAATGTGGTAAAATTGTTTTATCACCCTCATTGAATGCAAAGTACTAGATATCAAATAACATAATGTCTACATATCAGGACAAACATGCCCCATACATATTATATCCAATCATGATGGAAATGAAGTATTGTGTTCCAAGTAAATCATATATTTATCATACATAACTAGATCTGTTTCTAGATGGTGATAGCAATTACACATTAAAACAAATCAACCAAAAACATTTTACTTCTAAATGACCCTTACAATAAAAAATATTGTAAAACAAGTACCAAACCCAAAAAAATAGGTCACAGATAAAATTGACGAACTTTGCAATACAAATAAAAAACTCTACTAGTCATGAACTTCTCAATACAAATAAAAGAACTACCAGTATGCTTTGGACAACTCTACAATAAGACAACCAAAATAGTGGCCATTCTACTGTAACCCCACCATTATAATCAATGTGCATTCATTTATATTGCAAACATCCCAAACATCAACAATAAAGAAATAAAATATGAATATATACACTCTCATTATCACCTTAGATCCAATATTAATTATAGAGCAAGATCCTATAAAAGCACATTTTAAACAACTGGGGTAAATTCAGTTTGAATATATAAAAACCATGTGGTGTCTCTCCATCAAGTGTAGAATCCACTAACAACATATAAATGTCAGTTGATAGTTTAAACATGACAAGGCATACAATAAATCATATCTTTTGATCCATATAATACTTTCACGGAACTAATACTCCTAGGATAGAATACAAGCCTAATAACGTAGAATGATCCCTAAGAATCAAGAGTTCCCTAGAATTCAACAAGACTCAAAAAGAATCCATGATAAAAAGAATGATTAAAGGTAATTTCACAATATAATAAACCATTGTAACTGTGGATAAAAAACATACAATGTTAATTATTGGATGAAAGTGTGATGTGAGTTTGTATTCTCTAATAAATTGTATGTGTGGCATTCCTTCAAGAGTCGAGATTTTGGAAATGGATATGTTATGCAAAGATTAAAATGTTGAGAAAAATAAGAATGAAAACTGGAATTGCATCAACCATAACCTTCACCCTACAAGCGTAATCCAATGTGGGTGAACTATGAATCATCGTAGCCTTTATATATAAAAACAATATCCCCTAATTTTCCCTCCAATACTGGAAATCAGGTGCTGAAAGAAGATGAATTGACTAAAAATATAGGAAAATGCAACAATATGCCTAAATTATAAGGAAAACGGAGGGATAAATAACCTTTGGGAGCCTCCATTACTGAAAATTGGGGGTGAAAGAGTAATTTCACTAGATTTTCTCTAGAAATTGAGGGTGAAAGATTGACTCGAGCAATATTTTTCTATGGAGAAAATAGTTTTTTTCATTTTCCTCATTAATATATGGAAGGATATTCATTTTGGAATTTTTTTTCTAATAAATATTGGGCGAATATATTTATCTGAAGAAAAAACCTTTCAATATAAGAAAATAGACAACTAAATTTTTTTAAGCCCCTTAATATAGCCCATGGGATATATATAGCCCCTAAAATTATCCATGTTTTACATGCTTTGTCGATTCACAATCAAGGCATCTACTATGGAAAAAATAAAGGCCAAGAATGTAGAAGTTTTTTCTTGAAACCAATCAAGACTAGAATATGCCATTCAAAAATAACAACGAGAATTAGTGAGCACATAAGCAAAATCAAATTCTAGTAGTATTATGAGGACAAGGCCTATGTCAAATTCTTTAGGGGAAAATAATTTGGGTCATTTCCATTTGTATTATTTTTGAACAAGAGGGTTTTTCCTATTCTCATACCAGGGACCCTTTCACAGCAGGCTTTGCTACGGTTAATCTATCTAGGAAAGATGTTAGTAGTATTTTATTATTTTAATTAGCCTAGCAAGGATATACTGATTTTTTGTGTTGATATTCATTGCAATAATGATATTCATATATTTTATTTTTTTAAGCATATTCAAGGTATCTTTTCTTTTAATCTAAATCAACCTAGTAAAGGTCTTCCTTTTCTATCTTCTATTGGTGAAACCAATCTTGAGATATCCATCTAGCAAATCTAGTATGATGATTTGTTCAATATTACTTACCATTTTGGTAGAGCCCGATAATGTTTGCAAAAAATATAATAATATTGATATAGATTATGACGTGAATAAAGTCTTAGTCAAATCATACAACACTTTATTGGTGCAAACCCATAGCTCTAAAAAGAAAAAGAAATGAGCATAGAAAAGTTAGTGGCATGTCCAAAATCGAGGGGAAAACTTTTTTTTTCAAGAAGAAAAAATCCTGTCCTTGTTATTCATTAAGTTGAATCAAAGGGCATCTGATGTGCCTTCCCTTTCATAGGGATACATACAAGTTATGTCATAGAGATGATCCTATCTACATATACCAAGAATGAGTCCCAATACACAAGAGCTAACGAGGGGGAAAGACTAACAGTGCAACCACCAAACCATCATACCATGATAAAGAAGAGGGGGATGACCAACTCAGTAATCCATAACAAACCGAGAACACAACAGCAATAGAGCTGCTATCAAAAGGTGCCCACTCCATAATCATCAAAGAGGTGCACAGAAAAAATAAAGGAGATCAAGGTCCTACATAAAGCTCAAAAGAGCTAAAATGAGTCATGTGAGGCCAAAAGTCCTTCAACAAATTCAGAGTATTTACCACATCTTGGAGCCAAAGATAGGGAAGATTTTGATAGACTGTCTGCGAGTTGGTTGTGTTCACAGAAGATATGGAAAAAAGAAAGGTGATAGAAACACGAGATGAGTCTTCTTGTGTCCATACACAAATGACTGAGAGCAGGTGGATTCAGGGCATCGATACCCTTTTCCCAGTTGATGATGACAGTAGAGTCCCAAAAAATGTTCAATTGTGGAATACCCATCAACTGAGTGATATGCAAAAGATCTTATAGCGCTATCAGTTCCACTTTGGTATTAGTGCAAGTACCCACCACCAAAGAAAAATCAAATGAATGGGACTCATTCAGGTATAAACAGAACCCAACCCCACCAGAGTTATTGGTAGCTTCCCCATCAAAGAAACCATAGGGGAAGATAAGAACAGGACTAGAACCAGCAACTCTAGGTTTTTTAATCCTTTATAACAAAATGCTTATAAATCTGTGAATAATAAATGATCTGCTAGATCAAAGCTCAAAAAATAGGGATTTTTTCCTTCAAAGATAGCCCAGTTCCTTTCTTTCCAAATAGCCCAAATAGCAAAAAAGGGAAGATAGAGGCAAACTGAGTGCTTGGAAAAACTAGCAATCCAAATACCTAGGAAGGAACTGAGATTATTGAAAAGCTGAGGAGGAAGAAAGTGATATAGATCACTCAGATTGGCAATTAAATTCTTCCATATAGCACAAGAAGTAAATAAATGTTGCACACTGTCTTCACCATTTCCACAGAGAGCACAACAGTCAGGTCCTATCCATCCTCATTTTTGAAGATTGTCCCATGTAAGGATCTTATTAGCCAAATCCAGCCAGAAGAAACAATTGATTTTCTTTGTAAGAATGTTGGACCAGATCAAAGCATGTAATGGGATTCCAATCGGGGGATACAATGAGTGTACAATATAGTCATATACCAATTCTGCTGTTACAGAACCATTAGATTTATTATAATCCCAAACCAAATTATCAGAACAAGTGCTGAGTCTAATCCTCGCATGTTCCAGACTACTCATATAGTTTTCCCACACTAATTTCTAGTCCCCTGCAATATTTAAATCCTCAGTAGTGTACCAATAGTAATGTTGACCCAGTAGTAGATTATGAGCTTGAGATAGAGTAGATATACCCAGGTCCTCAATGTAATCTCTAAGATCTGATGGCAGCCAGGAACTATATAGAGTGCCAATAATCGGGTCAATACCCAGTAGTATATCATGCCCATTACCCACCTGCCAAGCAAGACTCTTCCCAATCCAAGGAATAATGTGTAAGAATCCTTTCCAGATCCATCCAAAAATTCTTAGCCCTCAATGCAATACTGAACCAATGGAGATTTTTGATGCCCCAACCACCTGAAGCCTTTGGCCATGAGAGGAGCTCCCAACTTGTCAGATGATACATGTGCTTGTCCATAGTAGAGCCCCATAAAAAAGAAAAAGTAAGACCTCTTAGCTTTTTTAGGACAAAGACAGGAATTGGAGCCAGGCCCAACCAGTAGACCGGAAGGCTAGACAAAACAGCTTGGACAAGGACTAGACGACCACCAAGTGAGAGGTACTTATGAGACCAGCGAAAGATTATTTTTTTCGTATTTCTGAATTAAATAGTGCCAATCACTAATCTTATAACCCAGAGGCTTGAGAAAATATCCAAGGTACTTGAAACATGTGGATAAAGGATCCATCTTATAGGCCATAATTCTAGAGAAAATCGAGGGTAAGACTTGAAACAACAAAAATAAAGGGAGCAGCATGTCTTATTTGAAAAGAACTTATTCTTATAAAGAATTATAGACATGTGTGTGATTTGACATAGGTATGGTAGGAATAATTTTTTTTTAATAAGGGATATCAAACCATAATTGAAATAGCTCCCAAGCTCACTCTGTAGCTTTCTAACATATTAGAGGCCTCCAAACAATTATCAATTTTTCATATGTACTATATAGTAGTTTTGAACAAAATTAGTTAGTGTGATTAGCACATCTGTTCTTATTGTGATGTGGCTACATTCAAGGAATGGATAAAAGGATAAATAAATAAAAAACAATATTGAAAGGGTTATTACATTTCCATGAGATAGAAAAAATTGATTGAGCACTTGCTATAAGAAAATAATGACCACACTTCGATTTTTTGTAATAGATTGGAGGTCTCCAAACATTTTTGAATTTTTCGTATATAGTAGGAAATAGAAGCAATAAGTCTAAGCATTGCATTTGTTCTTACTGTGATAAGGTAGTGTCATAGTCCACTGCATATAAGGATAAGTACAAGTAATATTCAAGGGTTATTAAATTTCCATTAGATGGGAAAAAGATTGGTTTAGTGATTGATAGAGGAAAAATGATGAGGCCATAGAAGATACAAGCAAGGGAATAAAACAACAAAGCTTTTATATCCAAATACAAATTCATATAATATAGAAACAAATTAAACCAATCATATTATTTTTACAGGTTATTGAATCCAATCAAAGTAGATTCCTTGAACCTATATCTATTCCAACATGGTGTATTTATTTGCTTATAGAGAATTTTACCTATAATTGCAACACATAACCTATGTAAAATGGATTCTTGATTAGATCCCACTAAAGGGACAATAAAATGAAACGCCCTAGCTATAAATCCTATGAATATCATAGATAAACCAAAAGTAATTAAAGTTTCCATCCCTCAAAGCATAATTGTTGATGATGACTAGACCTCAACATTCTGTGTCCACTTTATTTTATTCTACATTATTAGCACTATTAACAAGCGTGTGATTTTCCACATTTATACTCACAACGCATATCCTCCAATGCATGATAAAATGGCAGTATTTCTTATATACAACGAACATCAAATTCTTTGGCGAGGGTAAACATCAAAATACACAAGAGATTTCATAACAATGTATCTAGCAACAAATGGCTTTAATTTAGGGATAATATGGTTTTCATTTGATATTGCAAGTAATTACATCAATTATGTGAATTATGTTCAAGGACAAGACAAGATGCAGGGATGGAAAAATATTTGGTTACAGGATCATGTTTAAGGCAAGTCCCTATTTATTTTTTCTTATATACTATGCATTTTCCAATGAGGCAAACAACATAATTAGTATTGAAGTGGTTTGGGATAAGAAAAATTTCCTTGTGCTTTAGAAAAACTAGCTACCAAGATCCATGCATGTGCAAATAAAAAAAAAAGGTTATTCACATATGTCTCCATTATGCACAACATGTTTGGAAGAAATTTTCAAGAAAGATGGGTTTCTAGTCGAGGAAGGGCAGAAAACTGCAGATTTGGTTGTCTTGATTCTAGAGCAAACCAATAAATATTTAAATATTAGAATTTTTTTTTTTAATATTTTTTCAAAAGAAAATATCTACTATGAAGATGGGAAAGGAAAGGAAAGTTCTACAAACCTTGTAGTATTAGTTGAAAAGTTGAATCCTACTATATAATTATTTGGTCTTGCAGGAAAATAACAATATTAGGATGACCATGAAATCTGAGTTTCTTTGAAACAAAGAACTATTGGACAACTGGACGACTTTTAAAAAGTTATTTAGCAATGCATTTGTTTCATCAACTTCAAAAAGGATAGAAAATTTTCTCGCATGTGTAAAGAACTTGAGATAATGGTATGTTTTAGGGAAATTCAAGCACTGCAAAGTGATTGAATTAACAAGGAGGCATCCAAAACTTAAAAACTTTGGAATTTTTTTAATAACAGATAAATAAAGGATCCGTAAAAATGAAAATTCATATGTTCGATTATTTAAAATATTACTTCTTGACTAGAGAAAGAAAGAAAGGTACCCTTTTTCCATACATTTGGAAAATTGTCTATGATGTTCTAAAATGAAATGAAATGGAACGTGCATGATGGTCATTCCAATAGGATTCGAAGATTCCAAAAACAACATCAGTATTGTTTATATTTGACCAAAAATTAAGAACATTGATCCATTGTCTCTCGTTTCTTTGGTTATATGCAATTTAAATTATTTCTTTTCATTATTGATTCTAATTTTTTTTGTGTTATTTTGTAGCATATCTATTTTAAAATATCAAACAATTACATTTTTTTGTTTTCTATTGCTTGAGGAAAGACAGAAGCCAAGAATGAAAACAAGATTTTTGGTGGAGCTCTTAGTTTATTGTAATGGTTTACAAGGTTGCACTAATTGTACCATACCTAGAATTCGATTGTATTACTTCTAAGTATTTTTTCACATAGTTCTCTGAGTCGTTAAGCAATATTGTATTTTTAAAAGAACTAGCAATGCCATGTACAATGAACATTAACACACTGTTATATTCTTTTGCAATTAAAGTATCTTCAACAATTATGGAAACATGAGTCTCTTGGAAGCATAATATATCTGTTTGCATAAGGTCATTGTCACTTCTGACATCTTCCATATGCAATGCTAGGATTTATGTATTCACTGTGCATATTGGAAAAAAAATTGTTCTTTTTTTGAATGGATCCATATTGAGATTTCAAATGAGTCTATGTTTTAAATCTTTCGATCTCAGTCATTAAATTGTAAGAAAGTGATAAATTATTTTCCACTATCTTATTTATAAGATAGAGCGAGATAGTTTTCTTTTTACATGAGAAATAGCGGTATACACAAGGCCATGTTGTTTATCCCTCTATGGTCAAATTCAAACTTGTTCATTGTTAGATCTTGTTCTCTATGGATTGTTCGTGCACATTCCAACTAAACGGGGAACTGTTTCTAGAGCAATGTTCATTATTTTTCAACAGGTTTATGTACATAGTTTCCCTTTATAGATGTCTAATTCCGCATGAGATTAGGATTAAATAATTGTTTCATATTTGTACATTGGTGAAAGCCAAAGTCCAGATCCTAGAAGTCAAACATACAATATCAGTTGGTTTTTCTGTATAGAATTAAAAAAATCCTTCTGCACAGTTGACATGAAGTCCATGGTCGATTATAATTTCCTCCAACCAGTTCAATGAGAATGTTCTTTTTCAGATCAATTGTGGAAGGAAAATGCATTTTTTTTGTTCAAATGTTACTTGTTCAATCAAATAAACAATTTTGTCCTTGGACATTAACATATATGTATATGTTTCAAGAATTGACAACATTTTCTTATTGTGTTCTTCAATGTCTTTGTTCCTATAAAAAAGGTAACGAAATGTAGGATCATGTGGTTCTGGCCTATGATAAACTTGATTAAGAAAGGAAATATCATATTTTGTTTGAGTACAGTTTCTTATTTTGTCCAAAACGGCTTCAAATTATTTTCCTTTTTGATGCATCACTTCTTGGAATTCAAAGAACTCAACATTTTCTATCCAAATTCTATATGGGATTTTTCCTTGATGCAATCATGGATATTTGAAAATCCAAGAGCCAAGTACAAGATGCACTTGGAAAAGAACAGTGCAAAATATTATGTCTAGATTTCCAAATTGAAATTTTGGTGTATGCATAATTTCCCAAATCCTTCTTTCTATGTTGTATAGCATATGTGCAGCAATTAGAAATGCTTTATCAATTATAAAGAAGTGATTTTTTTTGTATTCTTTGGTTTGTGAATGATGTCAGAGCATCCTACTCTCCATCCAAATCCAAGTCCAATGTTTGGATCAAACATAGAAGGGGTCTTCATTTTCTGAATTAATAGTTCTTGAATTATTATATTGTAAATAAACCTATTGTTAAGTGTGGTTCTAGATGGATGATGAGTCATTTAGGTGAGTCACTAGGTGAATGAATGAGTCATATAACAAATCCCTCATCTAATGGAAATGATTCATAGGACAGGCTTAATAGTTTTCCTTATTTAGAATTAGTTAGCATATTGTTGATGATTTATTGGATCTGAACCAAGATTGGTTTTAAACTCATTTTATATATATGTATGTAAGCCTATGAGGAAAAAAAAGGAGGCCAAAAGTAGAAGAAGGTATCCAAACAATGTAAATCTAGCTAAGAGTGTGGCCAAACGGTGTGAAATAAAGCCAAGGACATTGATTGGAGTTGTATCAAGACTATGAAGATCAGAACGTATATTCTGGATCATGTGAATGTATATATTCCTTATATTGAGTAAAGGAAATCCTATTTCGGTAAAAATCTCCATGTAAATGCAATTCTTTCTGAATATATGAGTATAAGAATTGAATGATTAATGATGTCTAATAATGGTTAATAGATCTGTGTGTATTGGATTCTGTAAATTAGGGCTTTTGAGGTTACAGAATATGTCTAAGTGATCCTTGTGTATGGTTTCTTGTGTAACTGATATTTTTGTTGTGTAAACCATTGGATCGATGCCTATATGAAAAAAATTGCATTGTTGCATGAAGGATGAAGCTATAGAAGCTATGGACATATCCAATGAAGAATATCAAGTCCGAAAGAAGGTAGATCGAGTTTATTGATCAATATTCTAATCAATCAACACAAGATTGCAGAGAGTACATTCAATTCATTCAACAAAGATTGGACGATCCATATTAAAGGAGAAAATATGGATCGACGATAAAGACAGAGATCATGAGGTGAATGTACATGATAGATAAGATATCTACAAAGTAAAATGAAGTTCCGTACTTGATCATAGATCAACAGCCAGGAAACGTTCTGCAAGAGATTGATTGTTCTCAGGAATTGTGGAAAGAGACTTGCGGGAGGAAAATTGTGAAAGACCAATTTTTGGGAAAAGTGGGAAGGTGGATCCGCAATCCGCAATCCATAATCTGATTGCGGAAAGACTGTTGCGGTTGCATGATTAAGGAAGTCATTTTTTGGAAAATTGGGAATTTCATACTCGTAATGCACAATTGCAGAAATAACCTTGTGGAAAGAATATTGTGGAAAGGTTCTTGCAAAAAGGAAATTGAGGAAAATGAAATTGTGGAAGGAGTCGAATTGCATAAAAGTTGTTGCAGAAACTTAATTTGTGAAAGATTGAGTTGCGAAAAGCTAGTTTGTGCAAAGATATCCCGTGCAACAGAAGTTGCAGAATTGAACTTGTAGAAACAGATTTGTGCAATAGAGTAAAATAAATATTTAGCCAAGTTTCCATATTTATAGGCTTGTTAAATGTAGAGAAACCTATTCAAGGGAAAGCATTTGGGATATGGTTTTTTTGTGTTCCCTCCTGCATCATGTGGTATCAGAGCAGAAAAAAAAATGGCCTAAAGATTATTAGAGCTCGTATCATAGGAAAGAAGTAAATAAAATTCCAATTTTCAATTTATGTTAAAGTTGAATACTAACAATTGTGTTGAGAGGGTTGGTCAGGTGAGAGTATTCAGAATTGATTTAAATAAAGAATTGCAGACAAGGGAAATTTTTTCAACCAACTATACAAGTGGGAAAGTCTTAAAGGTATGGACTAATTGATGTTTTATTTAAATCTGGTTCATTAGAGGAAATTTGAGGTCTAAAATGGGCCTCCTAAGGAAAATAATAAAATAATAGTTTAAAAAAATAATAGTTATTAATTTTGGAGGGAGAATGAAAAAACTACTTTTTTTGTTCGTATTTTTGACATATCTCCTTGTGTTTTTACTCAAATTCTTATCGGTAGAGCTCGTTGGATGCAAATTCAATTCCACATCCAATGCGTACCCACACTGCATACTTTTGACAGACCCCGCTACCCCAAAAACAAGAAATATCTGAAAAAGCGTGATGATGATGTCATCATCACATTTTTTCAGGTATTTCTTGTTTTTGGGGTAGCGAGGTCTATCAAAAGTATGCATTGTAGGTACTCGTTGGATGCAGAATTAAATTCTGCATCGAACGAGCTCTCCTGATCGAAATTTGAGTAAAAACACAGGGAGATATGTCGAAAATACAAACAAAAATAGTTGTTTTCTTTTATGACAAATATGTCAATTCAACCATTATGGTTGACTCATTTTATTAAAATTCTATTGGTTCTTGAATTCCAACTCACAAAATTTATTGTTGACACTTTTTCTTATAAGGCCCATTTTAGACCCCAAATTTCCTCTAATGATAAGAATTTGTTTGAAACAATCAAGAAAGGTTTGATAGAAACAATGGAAACTAGAGGAGATATATCAAGGATAATTGTATTCTTGAGGAAGAGTTTGTGGAATCTTGGAGAAAAGAGAAAGAAGTGGAAGAATCTAAAGAGCCAATAGAGGTTGGACAAGAAAGGGAACAAGTTGAATGTTCTCAGAGGAGAAGCAGGTCTACAGAATCAAAGAGGAGAAAAGGAAGTTGCTCAAAAGGTTCTAGACGATAAGAAACAAAGATACCAAAAGAACAAGCTCAAGGAGAGATAGCTTGTTGAGGTATAGTAGCAGGTATGAAGACTTGCTGAGAGGAGGCTTGGGAGCAATCCATAAGTGAATAAGATGAAGTTCATAGAAGGAAATAAAATGGATATGTTGAAAAATAGAAGTCATTGTAAAGGTTCAAATACAAGCCACAACAAAAGAAAAGATGTCAAGGATGAAGACATAAATAGAATGAGTCAAGAGGAGTATGACATAGAATTAGTTGACATAGGATTGCAACTTATTCATTTGGATATGCTACTACAGAAAGAGAACCAGAGGTATAGTTGGATCGTGAAAAAGAATAAGGTAAGATGGAATCCACAACAGGTGAAGCTAAAACAAAGGATGTCTATCATATTGAAGGAAGAACTCGGGATAGCTGAGTCTGAGATAGATGTTTTGATATGTGAACTTGAACAGGGTCCTTTGCTTGGAGGCAATGCGAGTGAGGATGATGAAGAGAGACTAATTGAAAGTCTCATAGATTTTGTAGGAAGTATAGATCAACTTAAGGAGGAGATGACTGTGAGGCTGAATGATACCAATAGGTCTTATGTTTTTAAGGCTGTTGATTTGTTTGTGATTATAGGTTTTGTTGCAGATGATAGGAAATATTTTCAAACTTTCTTAAATTTTGATGAAGTCAAATATGATGAAGAAGGTCTCTCAAATGAAGAAATGTATGAAGTATTGCAACAAAAGAAACTCATTGATGAGTTTCTTGATGGAGGAACAAAATTAATTTTCGATGATATGAAGATGAAGGAAGAAAAATAAATGTACGGAGACATTTCTATAGGGAAAAATTCAAATTACAATCTGATGAAGGAAAAAGTTAAACAGTCACCTTGGACTTTCATGAAGTCTAAAGGAAAATAAGATGTGCTTTCCAAAAGCATGACAACATAATATAATTATGTTTTAGTAAGAGATGAAATGGTATCCTATAAATATTGTATTCATATTGTAGCTCATACCGTTGAATAAATAGATGATGGTGAAATTTTGATGTTATGTTCAGACCAACACAAAGGGAGGATTATGGAGAAAATATCAACAGGGACTTTCGACTCTCATGTTTTTTAAACTGATTATTTGTGTGTGTTTATAGGTATTGAAAAAAATGAAGATAAGCATAGGAAGAAATATTTCATAACAAAGGAAAATACCATATTGTCTCAAAAGGGTGATCAATACCTAGAAGAACTTGTTGTTGCAGAGTTGGATAATGAAGATAAAGATAAAATTTATAACCTCAGAAAGTATGATGAAGAGTTGGAAATGTTGGAAGATTGGTTTATCAATCCAAGGATTGATAAATATGACTTCTTAATGCTTGATTGCAACATTGGAAAAGAGTAGATAGAAGGCCAAAACATTGAATTGTATTGTAGGTTAGTATATGGCAGCAGAGAGCCAAAGGAACAAAAATAATTTCAGAACAAGATGATGTAACTGTACCAACCAAAGGATAGACTGTACATGGATATTGAATAACTAAGGATGATGATGGTGAAGGTGTATCAGAGAAGGAATGAATAAAGAATGGAGACTTACATCAGCAGAGTAAAGAAACAAAATGACAACATAAGACAAATGACAGAAGAATATTGTGAAAGCAAAGCTAGTGTAGCGTTGCAGCAAAAAGTATGGAATCCATGAGAATTACAACCAGTAAGAAGACAATAGAACAACCATGAAGAAAATGGAAATATTCAACACAAATTTTGTGATCAAGGAATATTGAATATGGAACATTATGACCAGGAGGTCATATTTCTTTCTTCCTAGGGAGTCTGATGCAGGAGCATCTTGCTATCATCCAAATCCAAGTCCAATGTTTGGATCAGACCTAAAAAGGTTCTTCATTTTCTGAATTAATATTTCTTGAACTATTATATTGTAAATAAACCTATGTTTAAGTGTGGTTCTATATGGATGATGACTCATTTAGGTGAGTCACTAAGTGAATTAATGATTCATAGAGTCAAAGTATGATTCATATAACAAATCCCTCATATAATGGCAGCGAGTCATAGGATGGGCTTAATAGTTTTCTTTATTTAGAATTAGATAGAATATTGCTGAGGATTTATTGTATCTAAACTTGGATTGGTTTCAAAATCCTTCTATATATAT
>LPNX011198138.1:282268-324810 GCA_001517045.1 Pseudotsuga menziesii
AAATATGGCTAAGAATTTGTCCAAATAGTGTGAAATTAGGCCAAGGACATTGATTTGAGTTGTATCAAGTCTATGAAGATCGGAACGTAGATTATGGATCATGTGAATGTATAGGTTCCTTATATTGACTAAAGGAAATCCTATTTTGGCATATCTCTGTGTAAATGCAGTTCTTTATGAATGTATGACGATATTATTTGAATGATTGATGATCTCTTTTAATGGTTAATATGTTGAATTTTATTAAAATGCTTAGATGATATATTAAAACAATTAGTCACTAGAATATCAGTTAAATAACAACATGAAAAGAAACATAAGAGCACAAGAACACAAATATTTTCCTCGAGGAAACCACAAGGGAGAAAACCTCGCAAAAATTCCTCAGTATAGAACTCAACCAGTGCAGTGTAAAACCCAAACAACTACTGCTCTCTTCTTTCTGGCGCATTAATCCTTCTCTATCTTACTAAGATATCTTGAGTGAGTGTGTCCAAATGGAGAGTGCCTCCCTATTTATATTCTTTAGTTGACACTACTACTAACTTAGAAGGGCCGACTTCCCTAACTGACTGGTCCCGCTTTACAACTTGACACCACAAAATAACATTTATTATATTGACACTTGGGTACTATTGACCTGACTTACATTCAAAGGTTTGCATTGCTTCTTTCAATGACACTAACAAGACCAAAATCATCTCCCAAAGGAGGAATACAATACATCTTGGAATATCTTTCGAAGTTAAAATAATTTAATACTCCCTCTTAACTAAAAAGGTATTTGACCATAGCAACATCTGCTGCTACAACTGTACAATTTATTAGAATTTGACTGCCATTAAGATATTCAAGCAGAGAGTTCTGATAATGTTGAAGCAATTTAATGGATGATGAACATAAAAAATAAGCAAAACAAACCACATAGGAAACAAACAAGTATTGCTCAAGAATTTACAGTATATTCATCATGATCATATCCGGTGTTACAATGTAGTCTACATAAGTAGAATTCAAATGCATGAGTAACGAATTCGAATCCTCCAAGTGGATAAGACTATATCTAACAGAATATCTAACTGTAGGTCTCCTAATCAATATCGGAGTCCAAATAGACAACTCCCCGATGACCAATAACTCCAACAAGCAGTAACAACTAGTTAACTTAGTGCAACTAAGTGTGGTAGGTAGGAAAAGTGATCCTCCCCATGAAACCATGCATTATCCATGCTTTGGTAGACTAACTAGTACTAACTACAACTAATTGAAGTAGGTTGGTGTCGGAACTCCTAGTGGATCATAAAATGTAGGGATTGGTCTAGGAGGTGCCCAAACGGATGCATGCACATGTAGTAAGTGGAATTTAACCTCTAGCAGTGTTCCCCACACTCTAGTGACTGGTACATGTCACCCCATTGGGCCAAGTGGACCCAATTGTACTAGTGGACCCAATTAATTAATTGAGGTTCCTAAGTTAGGAATAATGATCTAATAGAAAGTATGGTTAAGGGAGGATTAATAACCCTAACACCCCCACTGAATCCTAACTTGGAGAAATGTGGGCCCTGGTAACACTACCATAGGTCACCCAAATACAATCAAAAGGATATAATACAAATAAGATAGGGAAAACCACATGGGAAAAACCCTCTCAAAGATAGGAGCTAAGAATCAAACCTTAATGTGAAAAAGAGACCTGAGAAAGGAAAATCTCTTTTCAGTAAAAGAATTAGTAAAAATATATGCAATCTAATCTTCTGTCGGACAGTAGTGCAGTGTAACAATTCTGTCATGCACCAGCTCCTGAATGTAGCACATGTGAACCTCTATGTGCTTTGTCCTCTACTTCTAAACAGGATCACTGGAAATCTTGATTGTGATCTGGTTGTCACAATAAATATCTATTGTAGATGAAGTCTGAATCTTGAACTCTGTTAAGATTCCATGTATCCAAACTTCCTGAATAGTTGCATTCATAGCTCCTCGATACTTTGCTTTTGCTGAAGAGAGTGCAAGAGCTGCTTGATTCTTGCTGGACCAACAAATTGGCCTAGATCCAATCATGAATACAAAAGCTGATGTGGATTTCCTATCATTTCCATCTCCTTCCTAGTCAGAGTCTGTAAATCTCGTGAGATCCATTTGTGCTCCTGTTGCATAGTGGATCCCATAATCAATAGTGCCCCGCACATAGTGCAATATCCTATTTGATTCCTTCGAGTTCATCTCATGTGGCTCCTACATGTATATGGCACCAACACTCACATCATAGGATATGTCTAGTCTCGAATGAGTGAGATACAAAATGATTCCAATGAGATATCTGTAAAGAGTGTTGTCTACTAGAGGTGTAGAACCAGCTTCTTCAAGCCTGATTCCTGATAGAAATGGGCAGGGGGCTACCTTGCAATATTCCATGTGGAATCTCTTAAGCATGTCTGATGAATACCTAGATTGTGAGATCATGATTCCTGAATTCTTTTTACTTACTTCGAGACCAATGAACTGTCTTAACATTCCTAAATCAGTCATAGAAAATGCTTTATTAAGAGCAGACATGATGCTGCTTAATCCAGCAGTAGAGCTACTAGTAATGAGCAAGTCATCCACATATAATACAACTAGAAGAAAGAACCCCTCCTTCTTCTTCATGTAGATATTACAATCAGATTTGCAACTTTCAAACTTCTGAGAGATGAGGAAGGCATCCAACTTGGAGTACCATGCCCTTGGGGCTTGTTTGATTCCATACAATTATTTCTGCAGTCTACAGACTAAGGAAGGATCATCAATAAACCCCTAAAGTTGTTTCATATAGATTTCCTCCTCCAAATCACCATGAAGGAAGGAACTATTCACATCCATGTGTTGTACTTCCCATCTCTTGGAAGCAGCAATGGCCAATACCATTCTGATGGAGTCCATTCTAGCTAATGGAGTGAATGTATCTATGTAGTCCAATCCTTGGACTTGAGAATACCCTTTTTCCACCAATCGAGCCTTATACTGGGTTGTGGTCCCATCAGCAGCTATCTTGGTTTTGTAGATCCATTTTCACTGTACCAGCTTCCTTCCTGGAGGTAAGGGGACAAGTTCCCAGTTATGGTTGTCATGTAGTGAATCAAACTCCTCATTCATGGCTACCTGCCATCTAGGATAATGGCAAGCCTCCCTTAAGGATTGAGGATCTGACCCGAGCATCATAAAACACCTTTCAGCAAGAAGAGGATCTGTGTGAGACAGTGCTACACTCTCCTTCTGATACTGGGACCTCGTTCTTATTTTTCCATCTAGATCCCGAGCACCATCTCCAACTGCTTCTATGAGCTGCTTAGCCCATTTAGGTTGCTGGAATGAAGTAGATGCTGGATATGGATCTAGATCCTTTTGATTTGTAAGCTCAATGTCTAGATCATACTAGGATGACTCCTCTTATGAATATGAATCAAAAAAGTCAGGATTTAAAATTGAAACTGCACAAGGAAGTGAAAGAATATTTAAACCTTCATAAGCTTCGAATGGAAGCTGTGATGATGTTGGAACTGAGAATGGCATGAAGTGAGAGAAATAGTATGCCTTGGAGGCATGATTAGCAATCCCTTTCTCTATAATATACCTAGTTTAGATATTGGTGATCTCTACTCAGTGAGGTCCAAGAAATACTTGTTTTGGTGAGCCAGTATGGGTCATCTGATAAGCATACAACAGATTAGCTGCAAGTGAGGGCACATATAGGAAATCTATGAACACACCATGCTTCTCTCTGATGCTGCCCTTTCCTATTGCTAGAATTTGGGACTCCTCTCCCATGTGAATAGTGGGCCCTTCTTTGACACTGAGAGAGGAGAAGATATCCTTGGAGGAAACCATGTGGTTGGAGGCTCCATAATCAATCAAATAGGCTATAGATTGAGGTAGTCCTTCTTTCAAAGAATGACATCTTTCATGTCCATTATCATATTGTTTTTGTCTTTGAATGTTACGATGATTGAGAAGAGAATACATTTCATCAATTTCCTTCCTCATACAATGATATTTAGGGTGATACCCTTTTTCACAATAGGGACATAATGTTTTCCGAAATTTCTTCTTCTTAGACCCGGAGGCTCTTTCAGAAGTTTGTTGATTTTGTTTAGGCTTCGAATTAGCTGCCTTTGGGTCCTTCTTCTTTGATTTCCCCTTTACTTGCACTTTGAAAGAGTCAGTACCCAAGAGAGCTTGATCTTTGGAAGTCTGGATGACTCCCATTCGAATCAATTTGTTTTGTTCTTTGATTAAGGACTCGAAGAATGAATCTAAATAAGGAAGTTTCCAGTCAGGAAAGCTTTCCCATTTGGAATGAAACATAGAGACATAGACAGAGTACTTAGGACCTAGTTTACTGTGTATGGAAAGGGCATTCTGCTCATCCTTCCACTCTATCCCGCACTGTCTACATTGTAGTACTAGAGACTTCAATTTGGAGAAGAATTTCTCAATAGTATTAAAACTGATGGGATGTAAAGATACCAAATCATTATCGAGAATGTTTCCGTGAAGCTCATCTTGTTTGTTAAACAAGCTATCAAGATTCTCCCAGGATTCTCTAGGAGTTGTCAATCCTTCTATATGAAAGAGGAGATCTCTAGAAATATAAGTACATAAGTACCCGAATGCTTCATCACAACAGTTTAGGAACTTGTTCCTCTCTACCAGTTGATGAGGCTCAACCTCTCATCCATGTATGATCCTATGGTAGCCATGCTTGCACAAGGCCATCTGCATATCAATCCTCCAATCAAGGTAATTAGAAGTTGTGATGATCCGTGGTTTAGAAGTTTGAGAACTCATAATTTCTCTAGATGGGAGACTGCAAACACTTCTCTCAAGCTACATAGCACTTGTCAATTTCATTGCAAATACCACTAAAAAATATGAACTGTTAGAATCATGCTTTTCCTCCCATCATGAACATGTTTTTAGGGTCTGTCACTCCCTCTCCGCTGCTCTGAATTAATCCAGAGCTAGCAAATTTTCATAGGGGACTTCTGTGGAAACCCAGCTGCTTGTGATGTTAGATGGGGAGAAACAAGCATGAAACATACCTAAGAAGGCTTTGATACCATATTAGAACTTGAATTCCATTAATATATTCAAGTAGAGATTTATGAAAATGTTGCAGCAATTGAATGGAGGATGAACATACAAACTAAGAAAAACAAACCACACAAGAAATAGACATGTATTTCTCAGGAATTCACAGTATATTCATCATGATCATATTTGGTGTTACAATGTAGTTTACATAGGTAGAATTCGAATGCATGAGTAATGAATTCGAATCCTCCAAGTGGATAAGACTGTATCTAACTGAATCTCTAACTGTAGGTCTCCCAATCAACATTGGAGTCCAAATAGACAACTTCATGATGACCAATAAATCCAACAAGCAATAACAACAGTTAACTCAGTGCAACTGAGTGTGGTAGGTGAAAAAAAACACTCCTCCCCATGCAACCATGCATTATCCATGCATTGGTAGCGCTAGCTTAACTGACAGAGAAGTAACTAGTTGTAACTTGGGGATAACTAAGACTAACTAGTACTAACTCCAACTAACTGAAGTAGGTTGGTTCTGAAACTCCCAGTGGCTCCTAAAATGTAGGGATTAGTCTACGAGGCACCCAAACTAATGCATGCACATGCAGTAAGTGGTAGTTAACCTCTAGACTGGGACATGTCACCCCATTGGACCAAGTGGACCCAATTGTACTAGTGGACCTAATTAATTAATTGAGGTTCCTAAGTTCGGAAAAATTGATCTAATAGAAAATATGGTCAAGGGAGGATTAATAATTCTAACACAATTGTCTAGTGATACTATATATGTCATAGGAAGTTTTGGAACATTGTTTAACATCTTCATCATCGATCTCAACTGGAACATCTTATGTAATATTCATCTTTTCTATTCTCTTGGACATCTTCTATTGTCTTCTACTGAATCATCTTCTAGACCATCTTCTATCAGTATGTGAATACTAAGACATAGTCTTGGATATTCTTCTTGAAGCATCAGTATGTGAATACTGAATCATCATCTATCTTGTTAGAGTATCATCGTCTGTATCATCACTGTATGAATACTAGATCATATTCTATCATTTCAGTATGCGAATATTGAGACATAATCTGTAACTTTATTATATGCAACATTTGTGTAAGGATACTAATAAAACTAATGACATCATTATCTCGTTAGTGCTAAAAGATCAAAAACATCTAATTCTATATTATGATCTGCATTACCAGCATAGAGATGCTGGAACATCGAAAACATCATCAGTATAAGAATACTGAAGTAACATATAACGACAGTCATCAATGTATTATCACTAATGCTAACCCAATCAATCAACTGATCAATCATCAATACTGAAGCAAAAAAACATCACAACAATACTGAGCAACAACATCTTAGCAATCATTAGTATAACAATACTACAACAATCATCGACAACCAACATCATATCAATACTACGATAATCATCAAGCATCTCAAAAATCATCAACAATCAACAATCATCAAACACCAACAATATAGCAATGTTGAGGATACATCTTTCCCTTCAACATCTCAGAGCAACGTCACGATGAGTTATGTAGTAGATACACCCTGCCATTTTGTCTAGCTTACTAACTCTTTTGAGCCAAACAAGCCTAGTTACATAGATGGATCCCCCTGGGGACCAAACAAGCCTTGTCTAGCTTACTAACCCTTTCGGTCCAAACAATCCTATCCATACATACTAATCCCCCTAGAATTGACATGCCTTATCTGGATTACTAACCCTTTAGGGCCAAACAAGCCTAGCCATACAAACCCTCCTCTAGACTGAGCTACTCACCACTACATCCATCATCCAACTACTATAACTTCCTCTTTCAAGAGAGGTCCTTTTGAACTACACCAATCTTGTCTCAATAGTATTCAAACTTTACATGAGCCAGAGGCTTAGTCAATACATTTGCTACTTGTTCCTCCATGGAAGCATACTTGAGCTTTCCAGCTCCCTTCTAAACCATATCCCAAATGAAATGATATATGATCTCAATGTGTTTTGACTTATCATGAAACACAAGATTCTTTGTCATCTTGATACAAATTTGATTATCACAAAGGATATCGGTGACATCTATCTCTGCATTGAATAATCCTTCCAACATCTTTTGAATCCATACTACTTCGCTACATGTTGATTATGTTGCAATGTATTATGCCTTTGCTGTACTAAGTGCAATACTGGTATGCTTTCTACTGCAGCAAGAGATCATTCCTGATCCTAGAATAAAACAACATCCTGATGTACTCTTCCTATCTTTGGAACTTCCACCCCAATCTGAATCTACATATCCATGCAACTTGATCTCACCATTGGATGTATATATGAGCCCATAATCTAAAGTTCCCTTTAGATACCTCATCACATGTTTTGCACCAATCAAGTGAATGTGTTTAGGATTCACCATATACTAACTTAAGGTTTTTACTACAAAACATATATTTGGTCTTGTGTTGGTTAGGTACATCAATGAACCAATAATATGTCTATATAGAGTGGCATCAAACACTTATGAAGTATCATCATTCAATAGCTTCAAACTTGTGGCCATCGAAGTAGTCATAGCTTTACAATCTAGAATTCCAAATCTTATTAAGATTTCAACAGCATATTTTCCTTGGTTTATAAGAATCTCATCTAGATACTGCCATGCTTCAATACCTAGAAAGTAATGCATCATTCCAAGGTCTTTTATTTCAAATTATACGACAAGCCTCTTCTTACATTCGATAATCGGATTATCTTTTCTGTCAAGAATAGATCATCTACATATAGAAACAAAATTAAAATTCCATCATCATCAACATTATAGTAGAGTTTGGAGTCTTCTTTACTTTTAGTAAATCCTAATCTCATCAGGAATCCATCGATTCTTCCATACCATGCTCTAGGTGCTTGCTATAATCCATACAATGCTTTCTTTACTCAGCATACATGAGCCTTCTGATCATTAATCTTGAATCCTTGCGGTTGTTTGATATATACTTCTTCTTCAATCAAGCCATTTAGAAATGTCTTCTTCATGTCCATTTGATGTAGCTTCCACTTCATGTTGGATGCCAAGGAAAGGATAGTTCTTATTGAGGTGTATCTAGCTACTAGAGCAATTTTTTATTCATGATCTATTCCCTCTTTCTGAGAGAATCCTCGGGCTACAAATATTTCCTTGTATTTTTGTATACTTCCATCTACTGAGTGTTTTTTTTTCAATATCCACTTCTAGGATACCACTGACTTGTCCTTTGGTATTGGTACTACTTCCCACTCATAATTCTTTATAATGGATTGATATTCATCAACCATTTCATCAGCCCACTCTTTATGTTTTATTGCCTCTTCAAAACAAGTTGGTTATTTATCAACTAGATCACACATCAAGGCCATATAACCATGATATGACTTTGGATTCTTCCTCTCTCGGATGGATCCTTCAGGAGCACCATGTCTTTTTTCTTCTTCAATTAATTCATGAGCCCAGGCAAGTTTTCTCTTTTGAGAAATCAATTCATTTGGTAAATCTTTAGGTAGATGGGGCTCTATCATATCATGATCTTTAGGTATTTGGATTTCTTCTTCATTTTTGACTTCTTTAGGAACTTCAACCTTTTTAGGATTTTCATGCTCCTCTTCATCTTCCTTGTATTTCCTTGATTTTCTGAAGGCTATATCTTCGTCAAATGTAGCATTTGTGCTAAGTTCAATTTGGCAATATCCTGGGATATATATCCGATAAGATTTTGATTGTTCACTATATCCTATGAACAATCCCTTCTTTTATGGAGGATCTAACTTTGATTTTTTCTCCTTGGGAATATGAATGTAGACATGACAACCAAATATATTTAGATGACTTCCCTCTGATTTTTCTTCGGAAAACATTTCTTCTAGAGTTTTCCTCCCAAGGGCACTATAAGAAATTATGTTTTGTACATATACTGTTGTTCTTGTTTCTTCTTCCCATAGGTACATTGATAGATCTTGATCATGTATCATAGATTTCACAGCTTCCATGATAGATCTATTATTTATTTCTACCACACTATTTTGTTGTGGATTGTAAGGACTGGTGAGCTCCCTCTTAATCCCTTCTTCTTTACGAAAATCATTGAATTCATTTGAAGTAAACTATCCTCCATTATCTGACCTCATAATATTTATTTTCTTCTTAGAAAGGTTTTCTACTAGGTCCTTAAACTCTTTGAATCTTTCAAACACTTCCTCCTTATTTTTCAAGAAGTATATCCAAGACTTTCTGGAGTAGTCATCAATGAAAGAGGCATAGTAAGAGTACCCACTTAATGAAGTGGTTTGCATTGGCCCACAGATATCTAAGTGAATAATATATAAGATCCCTTTTCCTTACTATCACTTTTTGGAAAGGGATTCTTAGTATTCTTCCCTTTTTCACATCCTTTACAAACTCCTTCATGTTCTATCTGAATTTCCGGTAAACCAGTTACCACCTTTCTTACAATTGGAAGGGCTTTGTAGTGAACATGAGAAAGGCTTGTTTTCCATAGCTCAAATGGGTTAATGGTACCGGTTGCTAATGCATAATCTATATGCCCCTTGAATTTGTAGAGTCCTCCTTCTTCAAATCCAATCTCTACTGCATCATTGATATTCTTGCCTTTGGTCCACATGAGGAATTTTCCATCCACAAAGGAAACTCTAAAGCCTTTCTTGTCTAAGCTGAAAAGGAAAGAATATTCTTCTTTAGTCCCAGGACATATATGACATCCTTCATTTTCATAGGCTTTCGAGAATACAATTTATAGGATGCTTCTCCTATTCCTTTAATGGGATATTGGGAATCATCTCCAAACATCACTTTGTGTGGGGATTCCTTTTGTTCAAGGCATGAGAGTGAATCCTTGAAGCCATTCATGTGCTTGGAGGCACCACTATCAATCATCCAAGTATCATTTCCTAGTGAGACTAATCATGTTAGAGCAGAGATCAAAACATTGTTTTCACTGGAGTCTTCATCCTTGTTTTCTTCCTCTTCTACTTCTTGATCACTATCTTCAGCAGCATGGGCTTGAAACCTTCTAATTTTCTTGAGTCTTTCTTATTTCATGGGATAGTTAATGGCAATGTGTCCTAACTTGTGGCAAGTGGAGCACTCACAATTTGAGAATTTTCTCTTAGGTCTTTTAAACCCTTGAGTCTTAAGAGGATGGTCACGACTCTTCCTTTTTCCTTTGGTGTGGGAAGTCAAGGTTTGATCCTCATGGTCATTTAGCTTTTATTCTCTGGTTTTTATACTTTCTTCTTCTTGGAAACATTCTTCCCATAAATTCTGGAATTTTTTTAGTTTCCTTCTTGAGAAAATTCCTCGGATAAAGGCTTCCCACTCTCTTGGAAGGACATTCAAAGTTGTCATTACAATCTCTGCTTCTTCAACCATGTCACCAATGGCTTCTAGATGATCCTTTATTTGAGATGCTCTTGTAAAGTAAGATTGCATAGTCTCTGAATTTTGAGATATTACACTTTTGAGTTGATTACTTAGGGTCATTTTCCTATTAATGTTTCTTCCTTCAAATAGTCATAATAGGGAATCAAACATTTCTTTTGGAGTCTCCCTTGATGATACTTGAGGAATCAGGTTATCTTTGATGGAATCAGCTACGATTCTTTTATATATTATGATATCCTTCTTGTGCTTGGATTTGGATTTATCTCCTTTTGATTCTTTCACTTCCTCTTTCACAAACTTGTCTATATCATTCTCTTGGAGGATGAGCATGATCCTCTACTTCCATGCTTTGAATATTTCATCCCCTTCGAGCTATTCATCTAGCTTGGTATTATTTTTCATCTTTAGAATATTGAGAACCTCAAATGGAAAAAGATGGAAAGATACTTACTTGAAAAAACCAGCTCCTGACTGACCTTCCTCCTGATGTCCTAGGGTTTGAATCAAAAACCCTAATTTTGCAGCTAGGATCACAGGTGGAGATGAATAGCGGAAAATATGTGCCTTCATAAGGAGAGGTAGATTCTATCTTCCTTTTTCTGATATTGATGATGAAACCTTAGGAAAATGGAAACCCTATTTTGTCCAGGAAGTAGTAACAAGTCCAAAATTGAAAATTATTGGAATTTAGTTCTGTCTCCACAGAAAGATGCGCTCTTTAGAGGCAAGTTGGGATAGCCCTCTTTTCTGGTTGATTTGTTGAGGGATTTTTTGGAACAACAAAACCTAGTTGTGTAGTGCTTCCTTTTAGGGTGGATCTGATACCATGTTGAATTTTCTTAAATTGCTTAGATGTTATTTTTAAAAAAAATAGTCACTAGAAGATCACTGAAAGAAAAACATGCATAGAAACATAAGAACACAAGAACACAATGATTTTCCTCGGGGAAACCACAAGGGAGAAAACCCCACAAAACTTCCTCAATATAGAACTCAACCAGTGTAGTGTAAAACCTAGACAACTGCTACTCTCTTCTTTCTGGCACACTAATCCTTCTCTCTCTTGCTAAGACAGATTGAGTGAGTGTCTCCAAATGGAGAGGAGTGCCTCCCTATTTATATTCTTTAGTTGACTTGACTACTAACCTAGTAGGGTCGAATTCTCTAACTGACTGGGCCCACTTAAAAACCTGACACCACAAAATAACATTTATTATATTGACACTTGGGTACTATTGACTCGACTTATATTCGTAGGTTTACATTGCTTCTTTCAATGACACTAACAAGACCAAACTCATCTCTCAAAGGAGGAATACAATACATCTTGAAATATCTTCTGAAGTTACAATTATTTAACATATCATATATGTGTGTATTGTATTCTAGAAATTAGGTCTTTTGAGGTTACAAAAGACATTTAAGTGATCCCTATGTATGATTTATTGCGTAACTGATATATTTGTTGTGTAAACCCTTGGATCAATGTCTGTATGAGAAAATTTGCAGAGTTGCGTGAAGGATGAAGCTATAGAAGATATGAATTCTAGAAGAAGCTATATTGAGTTGATTGATTGATCTTCTAATCAATCAATGCAAGATTGCAGAGAGTATATTCAATTCATTTGACAGAGATTGGATGATCCAGATTAAAGGAGAAAATATGGATTGATGATAGGGAAAGAGATCATGAGGTGAACGCGCATGGGAGATAAGAGATATGCAAAGTAAAATGAAGTTCCACACTTGATAAGATATCAACAGTTAGAAAACATTACGCTAGAGATCGACAGGTTCATAGGAATTGCGGAAAGAGACTCGCGGGAGGAAAATTGTGGAAGCCCAATTTTGGGAAAAGCGGATGGTGGATCCACAATCCACAATACGATTGCAAAAAGCACCATTGCGGCCAATTAAGGAAGTCATTTTTTGGAAAATTGGGACTTTCATACATGCAACCTATAATCCACAATTGTGGAAAGAACCTTGCAAAAATAATCTTGTGGATAGGTTCTTACGGAAAGGAAATTGCAGAAAAGGCAATTACGGAAGGAGTTGAATTGCGAAAAGTTGTTGTGGAAACTCAATTTTTTGAAAGATTGAGTTGTAGAAATACTGAGGTTGCGGAAGCAAGATTGCGGAAAGCTAGTTTGCGTAAAGATATCCTGCAAAACAAAAGTTACAAAATTGAACTTGCGAAAACAGAGTTGTGCAATACAGTAAAATAAATATTTGGTCGAGTTGAAATATTTAGAGGTTTGCTAAATGTAGAGAAACCAATTCCTGGGAAAACAGTTGGGATATGGTGTTTTTGGGTTCCCTTCTGCATTAGTGAATCCAATTTGTTTGAGCTTAGTAGAACAAAATTCGTAGTGTTCAATGGAAGGAGAAAACAAAGTGGACTATGATTCCATGCACATTCTAAGTAGTTTCTCCTGTGTATGCAATTATCAATCCCTTTTTCTTTAGTGGATCACTATCAATGTCTTTGTTGTAAACATGTAGCAATCCATTGTAAATTGCAAGTACAATATAATTTTTCTCTATAGATGCTCCTTCAATCAAGAAAATATGTATAGGAGTAGATGGATTTTTAATTTTCCTAAGTATAATTTCTTTTTTTATTGATTGTTGTTCTGGATTAAGTCTTCTTCTTATGGCATAATATTCTGGAATGCTTATAACATATGGTTTTTTTTATGTATTCAAGAATAGAATTTTCCCCTATTTTTTGGTATCAAGACATATGCATAAGGTCATGTCAGATTTTAGTATATATCTTCTCTAAAGCATGTAAAGGGACAAATATTTGCTCAGAGTTACAATTGATTTTTCAAGATCTTTCTGAACATTGTGCCATTTTTTAGTTATTTTGGAAACAATTTTTTATTCAGCTAAGTCTATTTTATTCTTTTTGTACATGTATTCCTTAATCCATGTTCCCTGAGTTGTTAAATTTTACACTTCACTTTCTCTATGGGAAAAAAACAACATAATTTTTTCCCTATAGTATCTTTCTGGATCTTTCTCTTTACAATATTGGATATATCATATAACACATTGGTGGTTCCTTACTTTTGTAATTGTATTTGTGCATGAATAATATGATGCATACTTTGATAAGAACATAAGATCAAGTTCAATTGGTCAACATCTATACTTCTCTATAATAGAAGAACAAAGATTGTTTTCAGACTCATTTGGTTCTTGCTCCAATAATATTTTTTTTAGCACAAATTTGCATTTTTATGTTGGTGTTGTGTTAATGAAAATTGCGTTTATTGATGTATAATGTGGGGGTAGTGAAAGGAAAATGCAAATGTCTTGTCAGGTATATATTTTTTGCATATTCAGTAATGTGTTTCCAAGTTTGTGAGTTGTTTCTATTCGTTTGTTTTTTTCATAAGACACTTGTCTTTGTTTTTCTTAAATCCAATAGTTATGCTTCTATCCATTTTTTATATATATGAGGTACAATAAGTTGGTGTGGAATTTGCATCTAAAATGAATTGTGCATCTATATTTGTTTTCCAAATATTTGGCATTATTTTTGCACATGAATTTAACCATGTATCTAATAGACATTTTTTTAATAGAAGAACATGGTGTGTAAGACAACAACATATTAGCAAAATGTATTCTTCCTTGGAAATGTTTATCTCATACAAGAACTCTTCCAAAGACATCCCCTTTGAATAGTTCTTTTGTTCCAAGACTGAGAATTTTTTTTTCCTTTTTGATGTATATCTTCCATTGCTTGATTGAGTGGGTGAAAAATCAATGTTATATCTAACGGAGGAAAAGGTAAATTGAATCTAAAATTAGTAACACATTTTTTTCTTTCATGATTTTGTGTGGTGATGTGTTTGAGGATATTGAACAAGAAATTCAACAAAGTAACACTCCTAATATACATATAACATAGGACCAAGAATCTGCATTCGATATGTGTTTGTAGTAGCTATGAGTAAGATGATTTAGCATGTTTTTTTCTTATTAACTTTTTGTGACTATAAGTAAATATTTCCAAAAGACATGGTATTGTTTCATTTTTGATAATGTACTCATGGAATATGTAAGTAATAAACTACTTTTGATTTCTACCAATTGAAATAATTAAAGATATTTATTCTATCCCATAGAAGCCATTCAGAGACTCAATTTATGATGTGTAGGAGGCTATTTGATTTTCTAATTGGATGTGTAAATTGATCTTCAATAATATAAGATTTAAACCAAATATCAATAGAAATAGAAAGTACCATAACATGCTATTGTTCATAGGATGTGCAGATACTATGGACAATGCATAGGCATTTGTTACCAACTTTCCTAGAATGAGTAAGCACTGCATGTTAAGGTTTTTGTTTGGTTTTGGAAAATCATGTGAGAGGAAAATAAAAAAAATTGAACCACGGTATTTGTTGATTCCTAGACCTATGCATTAAGAGAATGAAAATAGGCACATATGCTACATTTTAACATAAATCATTGTAATTGCAAAAATGTGGAACTACATGATGTTCTTGTCTTTGTCCCGGTTGTGTTCTAGAAAAATATACAAGGATTGGATGAGTGAAATATTATTAGTGTTATCTCAAACTATGATGGACAATGCAGAAATAAAATACATATAGTGGAATGTTTAAAAATAGTTAGGATAAATGAAGGACGAACGAGCCCATGTAGATATTATAGGGACAATAAATAAGCAGGGACCATTATTGTCATCAAGGAAAGAAAGAACCCAAATATATAATGGTTTAAATTGAAAATCACAAATGGAATAGAACAAATAAATTAGAGCGAATAATGCAATAAATTTCAGATGTCGAACAATGATTTAAATATGGAAAAATAGCATGGATTATGGAATAGTTTTAGAACACTAACCTTTTAGGGAATGCATGGAGCATAACCATGTTTTCTTGATTTTTCAACAACTTTGTTTTCATGTGCTATGAGATTAAGTTTTGATTGCTATAGGTTGTTCAACAAGCAATTCCAAAGTCCAATATTTTCAAAGGCCAAAAACATTTTGACATTTTCTAGATATGAACTATAAGGAAAATTTTAGGGGCAAAATTTAGCTCATGGGCTATTTTTTGGACATTTTTTCCACAAAAAAGATTCACCGATTTCCCTTTTTTTCAAAGATTATTCATCCAAATTCCATGGGATATGTTTTTTATTCTACAAATTACAAAATTTATCCAAATACTATATAAAGTCCTTGGAAATTTGAATATTTATTAAAAAAATCACTAAACATTTTATGAGTGCAAATTTAAGAATTAGTAAGATTCACCAAGGATTCTACGAGACTTTGAGAAAATTATGGATATGTGAAGTTTTTCCTGATGAACTAGTGAGCATACTTGAAATAATACTAAGCTACTTGCTTTGCAAATACATTAAGTAATGAAGTATTCATTTTCATCCTTAGGTTTTGAAAACCGGAGGATGTTATGTATCACAGTTGATGGGTTCTGTTTTGAAACTAGATTAGATTTCTTCATTAGTTTGAATGAAGATATAAATATTTAAAAGCATATTCAATGGTTAAAAGAAAGACATAGGTATTTTTTAAAGAAACGGAAGAAAATGAGAAAAACTAGGTTTGTTAGATGCGCAATTGCTTTTAATTTGCACCTTATGTGAATTGGTCTTTGTAGCTATTGTGCTTTGTTGAACACAACTGCATTTGAGTTTTTATTTCTGCATAACAAGGGTATATGAAAAAAAAGCTATTAATCAAGTTTTTTTTTTTTGCAAATGGAAATTGCATGTTGCTAAGAAAAGGGAAAACATAATTTCAAGGATGACAACTACATTGTTCCATACATCAAGTACTACAAGGATATGTGAAGGACATGTGTTCGTATCATTTTCTATTCTTAAAACAGGAAGGGTTTAATAATTTCAATAAGAAAACAAAGAATACAATAACACTTACCAAATGGTTAGTGTACTTTGTTGTAACCATGATTTGATTGTACTAGTCTTGTATACATATCCATTTTTTCATTTATTTTCTCCAATAGCAAGCGAACTAATTAATGAAAACCCATAGTAACAATATGAACAAAGAGAAATATCCATGTAATATTCATAGCATGGTAAATGTAATTACTTTTAGTTAGAGTAAGAAGGGGACAAAACCTCTAGTGCCATCATGGTTTTGGCACCAAGCTCAAGAAAAGTCATTGTACAATCCATTGTTGTTTGACCAATGTATTTGTCAATCGACAATAGAAAATTGAGAGATTGAGAGTATATGGTGTTAACCTTTTTTTCGATGTGTCGTTGATAGGTAAAGAAAATACGATGGATTATAGAATTTAGATCATGTTTCATTGGCATCATCCTAATGGTATAGAGACATACTTTATCTATAGTAAAAGCAAACGTGATTCCTATATTTTTCTTTTCCTTTTTTTTGCATCATAAAACAATGCAATCACTCAAGTAATTTAGGGTAATAACAATGGAAAATGCAATTGTTTATAATATAAAAGCAATGAGGATAAAACATGGCCTTTCTCTTTTTTTGTTAACCAAAAAGAGAATCCAATTTTTTGAAAGTTTTTGTAATAACTTTTGTCTTCTACAAAGATCAAAAATAAAAACATGCCTTTTATTTTCCAACGTTGGGAAAGTAAGATATCGAAAGAATAATAATAAGACTAATGCAGCAAGGCAAACAAACCACATAGGAAACCATTACTTTAGATAAAGGGCAGGATGTAGCACTTGTTTATGTAATTTCCAAAATCATATGCCAATACATTTTCCAATTTCCAATGGTATATAGTTGAAAATAGTTAGAATAGTAAACTTATATAGGAATGCATAAGTACATGGTATAGAATCAATAATCGGTATAAAACAGTATGTATTTGTTTCAATGTTATTCTATTTGTCTGTATCAAATTATATGTTAAAAAAAATTGGGTGTGAGTCCCCATCTTAGTTGTTGTATAGTAGAAGCAAAAAATGAGACAATTTGGGTTAGCATTGTTTTTTCTCTTTTCATTCATGCAATAAAAAAAGTTTCATTGGTTCATAAGGATATAACAATCTCTATTACTCTGAAAGTATAGAAATAAAAATAGATATTATGGCTTTAGTATTGGCAATAAAAACTTCTAGAACAAGCTACAAGGGTCTTCTAAAAATGGGAATAGGGTTTTGGCTTGGTTAAATTGGAACTAGTTTCGTAAGTAATAGTTTGTTTTTTCCAATAACAACAAAATATTTGGCAAGTTTCGGTGTAGATTTCACATTTTTTTACATCGTTGATGGTGTTGTCACCTGCCAATATGAAAATTCCTTCTTGGGACAACTTGTGCAGTTAGAAAACAACCATCAAAATGCTCCTTTTGTAGTCTTTGTATGGAACTTTAGCAATGTCTGGACAACATGCTTGAAGCAATTCACTGGTCAATGCACACTCAATTGGACCATCATTTGTTTCCAAAATGCCTTCAATTGTATGGACATATGCAATTTCTCTTGCCTCTTTACAAACCATGCAATTTGGTAAATTGTGTTCCTTCAGTGATTACATTTGGTGTATATTTGTTGGAAGGGAAGTGCAAACAGAACTGCTTGATTTTTGCAAACCCTGAAGATATATTCAAATATATTTTTTGTTATTTTATTCACTAGTGGTTTTTTTCAAGAAGAAATATTAAAATATCAATTTAAACAACAATTTTTCTATTGCACAGTATATTGGAAATCTACATTGCAACAAAGGAGGGTGGTCAATTACCTCAATATTTGAGTATAAAATAAAAGGTAGTGTTTTTTTTTCAATTTCAACATTTAGAACATTAATAAATGTAGTTTCATAACATCGTGTTACTTGAATACATTTTGGGCTAGTTCTTAGAACATTTTTGAACAAATACAATGGTGGAATATCAGATAAAATTTGTTCATGCATTTGTTCCTCTAAGCCTTTCCAAATTTCAATAATTTGCACATGCTTAGAATACAACAAAGAATTTAGGGCATGTTGATTGGAATGTGGGTGTTGACCTGATTAAATTGTTAAACAGTACAGAAAAGATAAATAGTTGAAAAAACTAGCCAAGACAATAAAATGGTAAATTGCAGAAAAGGAGGACATACAATTGCATGATATTCTATCTTTGATAGTCAAATCATATTGAGTCTCGTTTTGTTGGAATACACAATTGGAGCTTCACATCCAACAAAGAATGACTCATTTTATTCTACTAATTCTCCTATCATAGTATATTGTCCTAGCATACAATAAGTACAAACCTGGTTAATATTTTCGATCTTTGATCTATCGAGAAGGAAAATGCAATACTATGTATATCCTATGTAATATGCCCCTTTTTTAAGGCCAAATTGAATTATTCTTACACTAGTTCCAGAGAAAATCTAATCAATGAAACAAGGAATAAAGTGATTGTTAATGTTCACAATTATCATTATTAGGACGTATTTGTTGACATTATCAGTATGGACTAGCTATGTTCTTGTCGGCAAAGTTGGTCCTTTGTTTTTCCCAAGTCCATGTTGTCCCATCACATCTCCTTCAAAAACAATATTTTGTGTCGAGAAAATTTGTATTATTGGTGATAGTCATAATGGAGCCTTTGCATGACTGTATGTATAGGCAGTTGTTAATCAAGGAAAAGAAGACAACAATAGAAATATATATGTGGGAATTGTTCATAATGATAGTTTTTATAGATATTATTATCTTAATTAGGATCTTTGTATGAAAGAATAACAAGTAAATCTAGATGCATAAGATATAATAGATACACAAGACACAAAGATTTTCACCAAGGAAACCATAAAGCAGAAAATCCTGCAAAATTCCTCAGGATAGTATAGTCACAAAGACTATGTCATAAGATGATAAATCTTAGTAATACGAATTATTTAGCAGTTATCTATCTCTCCTTCCTTCTCTCTCTCTCATGCGAACTTGAGTGAGTGTGAGGTGCCTCCCTATTTATACTAATCAAGTGACTAACCTTTTACATGACTGGGCCAACCCATTTCCCTAATAGAGCCAAATTCTCCTAGAGAGACTCCAAATACACATTACATGATGTCACGCTGAGGACTATTTCCATGAATTACAACAGAGGTTGTACCTCAAGGTATAGACACAATAAAAACATCCCACAAGAGGAAAACATGTCTCCAATGGGGGTACAACAACATACAATGATAGTATACATCATAATATATTCCAAAGTTACAAATAAATCAACACTCCCTCATAAAATATGAAGATATTCTCTCTCTTCCACAGTCATCAACACATCTAGTCAAGTCTTCATCTTAGAGTCATCAACATGGAGTTGTAGAGTCATCATCATAGTTGTTGTTATCATCATCTTCTTATTGATCATCAAATGGTACCATCTTTCATCGAAAGTTTTTAGAGGAAACCCTTTTTCGTGTTGGGTGTAGGCCTAGTCCTCATCCAAGTCTTCATCACATATTCGAGCAAGACATCACATAGGGACTATATAGGATCTTATTTAAATTTCCATGATAATAACTTGCATCTTCTAACTTTATCCCCCTGTATCCAAATCATCTCTTTTGTACTACACAAAACAAAACATAGAACATGGAGCATCCATAGTTGACCTGCGTTCTAACAGTAAAGGAAAATTGCCTAGGTGCACCTCACATGCTTCATGACATAATCATATCAACATGGGAACACACACACACACACACACACACACACACACACACATATATGTAACATGCATACCCTGCCAGTAATCCTTTTTACACTTAGCCAACCCACAAAACTTGTTGACACAAAGTTGTCGATAGGGGTTCACACTCTGTCAATACCTCTCTTCGATGTGACTCTCTAAACACCGGCCCAAATAGGTTTTACCCTACCCAGTAACATCTACGAAGAAGATGCAATCTCACCCAAGATGCTTGAGGGAGGGTTGTAGGAACCATGTTTCTATAGTGAGGAGGAGGATTTGTGCACTTATTTTCTTTCTGTCATAATGTTAGTCAGATTTCCAGGTGAGGGTTTTAACATCAATCGTTCATATTCGATCTCAACATAAACCATTCACATTAGATTGCAACATTATATTCATTCATAAACAGATCGACAAGTATGGAACCATTCATTATGACAAGGCATATCAATATTCACAAACATAAATCATACTGCAACATTTTCTCATTCCAATCGCATCATTAAGACCAAAAAGTATAAAAATATAAGACATTGAGTTTCCAACATCATCCTCACATGCCATATTACTTTTCCAGGTCAAAATAGGTTTCCAAAATACATCCTCATATTCACAAGACAAATACAAATGATGTTAAACATATCACCACATATATGGTTCGCACAAAGATCTTCCTCTCAATCACAATCTGTGACTCATTGATTCCTAGATCAATTAATTGATATGTGGATATCTTCCTACTACATTTTAAACTCTATATATATTCTTACGCCTTTACAAAATGGTCCACATACGAAAAACTACCTAACTAACTTTGACCAAAACATACAAAAATACAACCAAATAGACTCTTGTCGATTTCTTCACCTTGCACACTATTATCCAACTTTGGTGTTTTTCACACCATGCGCATCCATATCACCTACCAACAAGCCTCCAACAAAAACTTGTGGCTCATCCTCGAGCCACATTAGTTGGATATTGTATGTTGGTTGAATTTGACCTTGAATTCCTCATATTGTTGTTTAACCTCATCAATTGCTTCCTTTGCCTTCATGATGATTGCTGCACATTCTTCTACATCCTTCTTTGTTGGATGCTCTGCAGGTTTCTCAGTCACTCTCTTGCGACTCTCCTATGTAAATTGAATCACATTGACTGCCTTGAGTGCCAATTGCTCACCTATTTCCTAGAATTTATCTAGTTGAATTGTGCAATGTTGATGGCGCTCTCTTGTTTTGGTGTCTCTCTATTGCAATGATTTCAACTCTTCCACCTTACTCACCTGCACTACAAGGGAACCATTTTGAGGGATGATCACATTGTTTTTAACTATTCCTCAACCTCATGCACCTATGTGCTTAACTATTGCAGCTGCTCATCCTGAACCACACATATCCAAAATTGTGAGGTTTCATATGTGATTGTCCTGGTCGCCTTCTCACTCTCTTCCAGTTGTGTTGCCACATATTCAATATTCACCTTGCATTTTGCAACCTGTTCTGGTGGTGTTCCTGGAATTGCACCTTTCTGTATTTCTTCATTTTCTTTTTTCAGGTCTACAATAATCTTTCCTAGTCATAGAACTTTAGCCTCCACAAACATCTCCTTTGTGATGTCAGGGATTTTTTGACAGGCGACTACAATGTATTTCTCCAGTTGCTCCTTAGAATCCCAGATCGTCGTTCTTTCCATGATATCTATGTCATGTGCCTTCTTTAGGCACTCTATTTCTTCCTTCTCCAATGCCTCTTATTCCTACAACTTCACCAAATGGTCACCAATAATATCCTCCCTGTCGGCGAGCTCTTAACTCTTGATATTTTGCAATTGTACCATAGTGTGGGTTGGAAACTCACTAATAATGAGAGAAATTGTATGAAACTATTTCATCATCATATCAATGTCCTCACTTCTTGTCTCTGATTCCCGCGGTGGGATATGGACAATTATGACTCTCTTTCATGTGCTTAATTTTGTGGCTCTCTGCAACACATTCACTTGCAACATATTTTCTAAAATCGTGTTAGTTAAATATTGCAATTGATTCTTTACCTCTTGAAAATATTCCATCGAGTGTTGTTTTAGATTCTCCTCACTTGTAGTGGTTTTCATGGTGATCGTAGTGAGAATATGAGTGACCTGGTCACCTGTCATTGTTAGGGAGTTGCCACCTTCACCCTACTCGTACCTTCGCTTCGTTCTTCCTTCTTTAAAATACCGCTCCATACTGAGATTCCATCGGAGTCTCAGATGATTCCTCCTGCAATTATTTCTCACTTTCTAGTGCTTGTGTCTAGTCTACAGGGGAATTAGGTGGGGGACCCACCTCAGATTATGACAACTCTTTGCTGCTTATTGGTATGTTCCACTCAGAAGGACAATCATAATATATAATGTCGAATTCCTCATCTGCCAACTTATACTGGGTGGCAAGCCATTTATTTTCCTTGTCTCTACGTCCTTGAATGTGAATTGCATGCGGACCCATCGCAAATCGTGTGATCCATCGATACTTTGTCGTTGCCACCTCAAAAAGGCATGGAACCTTTTCTCCCATAATCTGCAGTGTATCACAATTGAGATAAAAATGGATTGCACAATCAATAAAGCTCTCCCTCTCATTAATGTGCCACAAATATTGACACCTTGCACCCTTACATACCTGAGTAACTTTGACTTCCATGCCCTGATAATTCTAGGGCTCCATCCATCTAACTAGCGCAATCAATATTAATAGCCATGAATAAATGAAGGCCTTCTTACCTTCTTGGACAAGCATCACGTCTTCTATTTACTGGTTTAGAAAAAAAAACAACCAATTTATTTGTACGCCCTCTGTGCACTTCTCCACGTAGCATATTACTCCAGATGTGCATTGATTAGGGAGGTTTTTTCCTATCATTTTGACAGCCAAAATATTGGCCACAACTCAAACTTCACAATCATTTATTGTATTGACAACATAGGATTTGTTGTTGCGGTACAAATTATATTTCTTCTTCAATTTAGCGACCAACCGCTTGTCATTATCCTTGCCATGAAATTATTGTGATGGATCATACCCCTTCATAGGAAACCTAGTTATTTTTTAAATCAATTCCACAGTGACTGGTACCTTGGTATTCAACCATAAATAATCTCCATGAAAGCATGCCAACAACTGCTTTACACATGCATTGGCTTTCATTGGATGACCAAAGTGTGTCATGTACGTGAGGCCTAACATCCCACCTTTGTAGTCCCATCGCCCACTGTTGCGATGTGCAAGGAACCAGTATGCCATCCCCCTAACCTTTTGACTCGAACAGCTCAGCTATTGTTTGGTGTATGCCAACAGGTCATGATCGATGTATTTCATTTTTGTCAAAAAGGGCACAATGTTCAGTGTGCAATGCATTCCCATGGGCATTGTTGACATCCTAATGGGGTATTTCTGGTAATTAGTTAGTTTAATATGGGGCGTGTTGGGCTTGCATGGGGGGATAAACCCAGGTATGTCTGTAGTCGTTGCCCCCTTTCTTTTCATGGAGTCTTCAACTACGGTTGTATATGATCCATCCTACGCTTCTGCTTCCACTTCTGCCCTGCTTGAACTTATGGTGGTTTGTTTCTTATTTGAGGGTGACTTGGGTCAATTTGTGCCCCTCTTATTCCATGGAATCCATTAAGTTTATACCTATAACTCATCCATTTCTTCTTCAATCAGTGTTCCCAAGGACGAAGAGTCTTAAACTCTACCACTTGAAATAACCTGTGCCATCATTGAAACTCTATCACACTCCTGCTCACAAATGTGTTGAATGGACTCTCTACTCTTTACTCAGCTTGGCAATCACAATGGTTCCTTCAAATCACCCCTATCAATTCTTATAGATTGAATACACATGTGAAAAATATTTGGAATCATCACAACCAACTCCTGCCTTGATCGACCAAATCCATCCTCGATTCTGCAAATCCAATGGTTGAATTTCTCATAAATGTGTGTCCCTTCCAATTCCGTCGGTTCCCATCGGGTTTGATTGCTTCATTAATTACCCAATTTGACCATGTCACGCCCTCGCGAACGTCGCCAAACTGCTTCCTTGTTGTGATTTTTCCATGTTTCCTTTCGGTGCCACTAGTTTATAGTACGCTAGCCTCCTCCGTAACACATCATACATTTTTTTTTGCTACACATTGTATTAAGAATCGTGTCTCACCTGGATATCCTGGTAGGGATTTAGTTGGCTTTCATTCACCAAATTAGGCATCATTGCACCATATATATGATGCAACTGTACCACACCTCCATTGATAATGAAATGAATGATATAAGGTCCTAACTAGTGCATCTACAACTTACTTGGGTATTTTGCAAACTTATTGTCATAGAGTAGCACCATGTTTCCTTGTTGAAAGTATTTTTCTTTAATGTGTTGATCATTTCATTCCTTTTGGTGATCCTTTTTGACTTGGTGATGAAACCTAGATATGAATTGATCTTCCTCCATTTGTACTAACTACACCAACCATTCTTCAAGTGCACCTTCGTCGCTCATGCCTGTCGCCACTACAATGTGAAGACTCGAAATAATATACTCCACTGGAATCACCACTTGTTGACCATATACCAACTTGAATGGTGTATTTTCTATCAAACATTTTTAGGTGGTGTGATAGGCCCATAATATCGTAGGTATCTTTAAGTCCCAATCGTCACAGGTGGCATTCCAGACCTTGGTGAGCACATGATCCAATACCTTGTTGAATGCCTACATAGTTCCATTAGCTTGTGGTTGATAAGGAGTGGTATTCTTGTGTTGAATATGCAACTCCTTCATCATTACAATGATAGTGTGATTGATGAAGTGACACCCCTGATCTCTCATCAATATCTTCTAACATCCAAATTTAGTGACAACATTGTTGAACAGGAACCTCATTGCAGCCGCAACGGTACAATCTATTACCAGTGCTGCTTCCACCCATATAGTAATATAATATGTTGTTGTAATGATGTATCATGCACCTGTCATTTTTCCTAGTTGGTTGATGGGTCCCACAAAGTCACTTCCCATTTATCAAATGGCTATAGTGTTACCTATGATACTAATGAAATCTCATCCTATCGCGATGGATTCCCCTTTCTTTGACAAACATCACAACTCTTTGCATAATTTTGTAGCATCAATGTTCAGAGTTGGCCACCAAAGAACAGCTCAAATTATCTTTTTGGAAGTTGCGTGACCTCCATAGTTCCCTCTTTCCACTCTGTTGTGTGCTTCATCCAATATCCCTCCCTGTTCGTGTGTAGAATATATCGACGTTGAATCTCATCCGACCCCAACTTATAGAGTTGTATAGAAATTAGTTGAAAATATGCAGTGTGAACGATCAATTGCTTCTTCTGACTAGTGGTAAAATTGTTCGACGCTTTCCTTATCGATAGAAACTGAATAATCTTCTCATAATGGTCATCGACCATTCCAACCTTAAATAAATGTGTGTTAGGTAGTCGATCCTCGATCTTGGTTGGTTCTTCACATGTCTCAATCTATGGAAAATGATCAGGTCCTACATTTAATAAAACTGGCTTCATAATGAATTTGAAATCAAACTCTTCGAAAATTAGTAGCCAACGACATATCTTCCCCCCCCAACATACGCTTGTTGACCAAGTATTTCAATGCAGAATGGTCAGTGAACATCTTAAAGTGTCCTCCTAATAGATAATGATAAAAATTTTGCAGCGCATACATGATCACCAATCCTTCACGTTTAATTGTGGTCTAGTTTCATTCCATAGATGACAATTTCCAACTTGTGAAAGCAATCGGATGGTCGATATCTCCCTCACCAAGTTGTGCTAAAACCATGCCCAATGCAACTGATGATGCATCGACATGAACATGAAATTCCTCTATCTAATCTGGAAATAGCAATATTGATGTTGTTACTATCTTCTTCTTGAGAGTGTCGAGATTCCCATGACACTCGTGACTCCATTCAAATTGTGCATCTTTATTAAGCAACTTCTCCATTGGGGTTGTGATTGTTGCATAACCTCGTATGAACTTCTGATAATATCAAGTATGTTCCAACGTCACTTTGAGATGTTTCACATCTGTCGGTGGTGGTATATTAAGAATTAGTGCAATATTATCTAGATCTACTAACATTCCACCCTTACAAACAATATGCCCCAACAATATTCCAAACGTTGCACAAGATATACAGTTCCGCAAATTCAGTGCGATCTGGTTTTGTCGACATATTTCCAACATCATTCGTAGGTTTTCAATGTGGTATTTCACCAGTCCATAGAAATTCCAATCATCCATGTATACTGCCAATTTTTTTTAATGAAGTTCTTAAATGCAGTGACTACAACTCTTGAGAATATCACAGGTGTGTTCCTAAGACTGAATGGCATCACAATGTACTGAAAGAATATCCATTCTGTCACGAAAGTTGTCTTATGTCGATCTTCTTTCACAATCCTAATTTGATGATATCATGAGAACCCATTTGTGAATGAATATACTTCTTGACCACCAACACCTTCCAACACTTCGTCCGTAAATGGAGTAGGGAATGGATCGAGGAGACATGCATCATTTAACTTCTAGAGACCAACGGAGATCCAAAATTCACTTGTATTCTTATCATGAATGACCATTGGACTAACCCATTCCTACTCTTCAACTAGTTCAATGATTCCATCATCCAACATTCTATCCAGTCCATCCTTCACTCACTCCTTGTATCATGGATTTAATCAATACAAACGCTAATTTACTGACTTGACATCTGGTTTGAGTGGGATTTTCATTTCCCCCAAGTCCCCTAGAATCCCATTCATCTCAGATAATTTGGTCAAAAACAAGTCTTGGAACTCATGTAACAAATTGGTGGTCTTCACCATAGTCTCTTCATCCCAATTATCTCCAATATTGGCGAACTTTGGTTCGTCCTTTGTCCCAATGTTGACCTTCGGAATCTTTAGTGGTTGATGAACTTTGTTTGTCCATATCTATAGTGCTTCAATATATCGGCTTTCTTTCGATTCTGGGATATTGATATTTTTGGGATCATCCTCATCACCTGGTCTGCCTTTTACATTGTAACACTCCATCATCGACTGCACTGCTGGTATCTCATGCGATTTTGCTGGGAATGCATCTGGGACTACTTCCAAGACAACATCTCCAATGTACTAATGTGCACTATGATACATTGGGTAAGCATATTCAAAACTAAAAGTGTGGTTGAAACGGACTTTCAAGTCTTCCCATGTCATGATCTCCCTTTGGATCTCTTCTGAGGTATACCACTGTCACGACATTTCATCCAACGTATGTACAAAAGCATGTATCCACTCATCCTTTGGTCATGATACCCATGCAGTATGACATGAAACTAAATGCTCGTTGGGATTATTCCATCCATCATACTTTGCAACCTGATATCGCTATGTTTCTCCAAAGAGAACTTCCATCAACCTGTGACACAATGACCATCCATCGATCGATTTCTTATCTGCCACCCACCACACCCACCATCGTGCTGGAGTGGCCTTCAGTGCTTCCTCTAATGCCAAAAATCACTGAGGTGTTGATACCTTCTCTATGAATTCAATGATGAACTCAACCAATTTGGGTAATCCTTCCTATTTTTGTATCCCAACAATATCCGTTACGACCCAATGCAGTGACCGAGTGACCCATCCACACTTCTGGATGGATACTTCATGTAGATGATTTTTCCAATTCTCCATCACATCATCAAAATCCGATGATACAGAGCTAGAACTTTTACATCCCAAATCCCCATCCATAGTGGGATGAATGTAGTCTTTGGAAATATTATATGCATGGTCCCATCCTCCTATGAATTCTTCCTTGAATGGTTCAACATATCTCCTTCCTTAACTAGGATGTAATGGGGCTATGAATTGTATGTCACGGTTCTCAAAATTCATCACTCGCTTCTTGAAGTTGATCACCGCTAGATTTTCATTATCCCAACCAATCCACACTGAGTGCGGGATATGAGCTTCCTTCATCGATGATTTCAATAACATCAAAATCCGCATATGTCTTCATCCCTTCCACTTCTACCAGTAAGAACAGTACTCGCCCAATTGGCGACACCGTGGCCTGATTTTCTAGTCGTAGTTGTATAGGGGACCAAACCAACTATGGTTTCCCCATATTCTCCCATGTTTTCTTTGTCAAAGTGTTGACATCCGAGCCTAGATCCATAATGACCAAATCCACATCCTAATCACTGATTTGGACATTCATTCACATCTCCCTTTCAGTCTTCTTCTTATGCAAGGATTTCACTACGTGGTATTTTCAGCCTTTCTTTGATCGATATAATAGACTTGTGATCTCGGCTAGTGTATCAGGATCTTTTTCTAGCTATAGACATCTTTCAAAGAAACTTTGCAAATTTCCAACCCTTCGAGAAGGTCCTGCTACAAGTGTGAGATCAAAAGTAGGTGGCATTTTGTAAATAGGCAACTTAACCGTATATCCTTTGATGATATATCTTGGTTCAAGAATGTTTCTTTCTTAGCATTAACATCAAATTACCCCTTATTTTGAGCTTCTCATCTAATATGCGGGATTGTACCATTGTCTCATGCTGTCACACCTCCTTGTGTTATGACCAGAACATTTGCAGGTTGTGTTATGGGTTCAACCAAAATTTTTCTCATGGTTGGTCATTGGTTCTGATTCTAGGGTTGGTTCACATCCTAGTTCTTGTTCTGGTTCACATTCTGATTTAGGTTCTACAGGGAAGAAAAATTATTCGTTTGTCATTTTGCGATTAGCTGTGGAAAATATTCAACAGTATGATCTGTGGTTGTACAATAGGTAAATTATGACTGAAGGTTTGGGAAATATTGCTAATAATGCCCCAATACTTTGCAATTCTAGCACAACATAGTTCCATTCCATTGTCCTCCTCCTCAATTGAAACCTTTTATTCATCCTCCTCAAAACCCTCCATGGAATTCTCCTTGTGGTTGGTTAAACTATTGCTACTCTAGTTGATTTGACTGTGGTTGAACATATTGTGGTTAAATTTACTATGGTTGAGCATACTATGGCTGTGATGGAGTATACTGCATCTGATTATATTTTTGTTGCAGTAGAGAAAATGATGTTTGAAGTTATGCAAACTGGGGTATATGTTGTGGTAATGACCTCTCCATCGATTAGTGTTCTTCTCCCTTCATATAGTATTTGTCCATTTTCCTTTCTTGGAGCGGTTCATATGGTCTGCAATCCTTTTCTTCATGAACAACAAAGAGAAAAAAATTATAGAACAAGTTAGCAAGTTTCGATACTACCTTTTGGAGATATGCGCACTCCTCGTGTCAGTGTACATGAGTTTGGCATATGCAACACCATGGAATCCCACCATGGATTAATGGATTTGGAGTTCCCAACAAGAATTAATTGTGAAAATATGGGCATTGATCTTTATGATGTGCTTTTGTGTGACATCGGGTACACCATACTTCTTCAGGAATTTCTTTTCCCTTCTTGATATCTTGCAATTGAATTTTCAGTTTCATCAATTGTGATTGGATCTGATTCATCCCAACACCAATTTCTCTAACTAATGTAACTTCTAGCTTCATTACGATCTCCATATCCTCGCTCTGTGTCGCAATGTTCTACTGCATCAATGGAATTTTGATATGTGGTACTAACATAGTAATGAACCATTATTTTTGTTGTACATCGCTCATTCCAAAAATGACTTTCACCATCAGCGTCATGAATCGCTAATTGAAATCCCAGATTAACTCGTTCGGATATTGCTTGATTTCTTTCAATTCTATAATGTACTGCAACTCAGATTTGGGTTTCCTAAAATCTTCAATCAATCTGGTTCTAATCTCTGCTAGAGTCTTCTATTGATTCCATGTCGAAACTTGTACAAACTTAATGTATCAATCTAATGCGTGACCTTGAAAATTTATTGCCAGTTGACCCTTTTTAATGTCTTCATCTTGTACTTGCTTCACGGTCCATACCACTTCGTAGAGGAACCAATATTGCTTGGGATCCTCGGTCCTGTTCCTATGGAACAAAGGTAATTCACATCATCACCCACCATTACGGTCCTTCTTCCTGTGTTCGTTGATCCGCTATAGGTATTATGGTGATGACACAATTGAAATTCTAGTGAGGATGTAGTGTTCCTTATTGAAGGTGGCGCAGTGCACAGATGTGTAGCTACATTGTTTCTTTGGGTTGGTCCTTCCCAGGACTCAGACATAGCCTGGTCGTCTCCTTCGCCGTTGTAGGGTCGCTTAGTCCCTTGAGATCTTCTCTTCTAGTTTCTTGTTTAGGTTGCACTAGGATTCTCCTCGGTCCTCTGCCTCTTCTCTTTCTATAACCTTACCCCACTTCGTAGAATACAACACTCTTCCTCGACTTCCCTCATAGTTTCTTCGTAACTTCCATCCATATACCCTATATCATTCCATCCAACCCTCATCTCTGCAGTACCCATAACCTCTGCACACCAGAGCTCTACTCGTCGGAGTTCATTTTCAAGATACCTTTTTCACAAATAAGCATCTTAATCCACAATTATAAAGACAATAGAAACCTACCTCTTGTTCCTTTGAAGAATTCCCTTTCTGCGTCGCTATAGGATTTAACTATTTCAACTGCTAACTCAGTGATATATCCTTCCAAAATTCTTTCGAGCCACACTTTGATAGCCCTTGACGCCCTGTTTTCTACCTCCTCCAGTTGCTGGATCAGCTCAGGGGTCCAACTAGTAGGTTCACCTCCCTAAAAGTTTGTTTTCCGAAAGGTTAGTTGTGCCAACCACTCGTATAAGATGATCAAAAACTCGATGAAGAAATATTTGTGGATGCCAAAATAGATAGTCCTTCCCAACCACTTTTATGTCGTTAGTCTGGAACTCATATTTTCTTCTACTGTGAATTCTCAAGCCTTTTGATCTAACGAGTCCTCGATCCTTGTCTTCATCGAGTGCCACAACATATCCTCCTCTCCTTTGCACTAAGGTCCCAGCAATGAAACCATTTTTTGACACAGATCAGTCAATAGGGGTTCACACTTTGTCTATACATCTCTTCAATGTGACTCCCTAAACACCGGACTGGATAAGTTTTACCCTACCCGGCAACATCTATGAAGCAAATGTAGTCTCAGCCGAGATGCTTAAGGGAGGGCTGCAGGAATCACTTTTCTACAGTAAGAGGAGGATTTGCGCACTTATTTTCTCTATATCACAATGTTATCCAGAGACCCAAGTGAGGGTTTTAAAATCAATCATTCATATTTGATCACAACATCAACCATTCACATTAGATCGCATCGTTATATTCATTCATAAACAAATTGACAAGTATGGAACCATTCATTACGACAAGGCATATCAACATTCATAAACATAAATCGTACTACATCATTTTCTCATTTCGATCGCATCATTAAGACCATAAAAATAGAAAAATATAAGACACAAAGTTTCCAACATCATCTGCACATGTCATATTAATTTCACAGGTCAAGACAGGTTTCCAAAATACATCCTCAGATTCGCAAGACAAATACAAAATAAGTTAAACAGATCACCACAAATATGGTTTTCACAAAGATCTTCTTGTCAATCACAATATACGACTCATTGATTCCTGGATCGATTAATTGATATCTGGATCTCTTCCTACTACATTTCGAACACTATATATAGGATTATGCCTTTACAAAATGGTCCACATATGACCAACTACCTAACTAACTTTGACCAAAAAGTACAAAAATACAACCAAACCGACTCTTGTCGACTTCTTCACCTTTCGCACTATTCTCCAACTTTGGTTTCTTTCTCACCATGTGCATCAGTATCACCTACCAACATTACTTATTACATTCGAGTAACCTACATACCACACCAGGGCTCATATTTATACTCGAATAACCTATCTCAAGACTGATTACGTCCAAGGATAACCTGCAAGCTTCATCGAAACTAATTACATCCAAGGAAAACCTATAGGGCTGATTATGTCCATGCATCTTGATTCACTAGGATTTTTCCCGCTCTTGTGAAATATTTCATTTTACCATTATCATAAGAATCAAAAGATATTTTAGTGCTTTGGACATTTCAATCAATGGTTACGTTGATATGCATTGAAAGTAATTTATCATTGATTTAAAAGGTAAAGCATAAAGCTTATTTATATTGAACAGATCGAACATGACACATAAGCTAATAAAGAATATGAATACATATTTGGATGGGAAATTATTTTGAAGATTGTGCATTCATACCTACATTTTTTAAAGTTATACAAAGTTTTCATTATAATATTATTTGGTGTTATTTAATATGAATTTAATGGATCTTTTTTCTCGATGGCAGGTTTTATAAAGAGTTTCACCAAAATATCAATACAACATAATCATGTTTCCAAATAATTGTTTAAGATCCAAATTCTACCAAGCATTGTTAATATCATTCAATATTGATGCTATGGTTTACGCCATCAATTCATTCAAAGTCTGAGGGAAGTGGGTGGCACTGGGATGCTCACCTGTTTAGTTCTTTATTTATTGCCTACCTGATTCGGTGTTATTGCGATCTCAAAAGGTGCATTAGATCTATGATTCGGTGTTACTGTCTCTTAGTAATGCTTAGTAACGAAGGTGAAACTTATTTATTTGATAGACTTTCTTTTGGGAAGGGAGTTTGTCAAATTGGAACTGTTGGATTTCTCATCCAACCATTTCAATTTGACAGACTCCCCTCCCAAGAAAAAGTATCCAAAAGTTCCAATTTGACAGATTCTCTCCGAAAAGAAAATCTCTTGAGTAAAATAAAACGCTCCTATTAACGATTGCTAGATCTGCCTATCAAGATTAAACCACCTTGCCACCTTGCCATGAAGAGATCGATCCATTTAAGAAAAGTCTCAAAGTGTAAATGGCCATCGAAGCTGCTTCCTACCTATCACAAAGCATCAAGGTATCATGAATATATGCATGGAATTTAGTTACAATTTACCAAAGTATAACTAAGAAAAAAAAATTCAATATGTTTATATGTTTATCATTATTATTAATATTTTTGTATATGATTGTGATGAGTGAATGATAAGATGTTGAGTAGTTAGTGTGATAGAATGACTTGAAGTGTGAAATTTTAGAACTCTTGGGTGAAACATATTAATTATTGAGCATGATTTAAAATAACAATCAATATTTTTAAATAAAAAAAATCATTTTTAAAAGTTTGAAAAATAACCACAATACTATTACCTCTTAAATATATTTTGAAGAGTTTGAAAATATCCAAAACAATGATTAATGTGGTTTAGTTAGAATCTCGTCATTAAATTTAACCCAACACATTTTTTTTTATACCTTTGAACTGTACACATAAAATTTTAATAAGAGCATAATCTTATTAATGATATGTAATGATGAAGAAAAAAAAACTATAAAAACTATGTGAAAAACAAACATTCATTGCATTTATTGAAAAATGAAAGCAACATTGTCTTAATACAATATTAATTTTTTCCAAAGCAAATAAATTTATGCATGAAGCATAACTAGGCACAGTAGAAATCTAATTAATAATAGATTTAAAAACAAATATTGTCTTCCTTAAACGTAAAGATTGTGGTCTAATTAATAATAGATTTAAAAACAGATATTGTCTTCCTTAAAGAGTGTCGTTGATGCGAATTTTTTTTTGCAAGATAATTAATAAGAACATAATGAATATATTGTAATTGTAATAATAAAGGTTTCAAAAGCTTAAGCCCGTTGAGGAAATGCGAACATGCTTTCTATATGAAGTTATAATTGGCTTTATCTAGTAATTTTTGGGTATATTCAAATTATTTTCTTTTATTTTTATTTGAGCCGATTATAAGCCCATAAAGAGTTACACATTCCCCAATGAAACCATATAAAGCAAATATTAAACTTAATAAACAACAATATTATATTTTATAAACTTGGTTTAATATTTATTTTTAAACCTAGCATTATAAGCATTTTCTGTTTAAAAGAAAATTAAAAATTATTGTGATTGATGCAATCTTTTTTTGCTAAATAATTAATAAGATCATCAATGAATAGATTGTAATTGTAATAGTAAAGATTTAGTTTGGGTTAATATTTCATTTTTAATTTGGGTTAACTAAAATTATCACGTTAATCACCACTAAAAAGATTTCTTTATGGAAAATAAAGTTTATGCAATTGTTTTTAAGAAATTTTTTATGTGATTTAGTGAGTTATAAAATGGAACCTTAAGGGTGTTGAATAAATGTGAACCTCAAGAAGTTTCATATATGAATTTATAATTGACTCTATTTTTTTATTATGTTTTGATATTTATTTTATTTTTATTGAGCGGACTTATTTTTGGGTTTATTTCAATTAGTTTCTTTTATTTTTTTTTTTTTTTTGCGCCTCTTATAAGCACTAAAAGAGTTACACATTGTTTTCTTACTTGGGCTGTAGAATGCGTCTCTTGACACAATAAAAATTGCTAGCTCATCACAATCAAAGAAAAAACTGTTTTATTAAATAATTTAGATATCTTATTGCTGAGATATACATCCACGTCACCATCAATGCAAACCTGTCCATCTGAATGCATGGAAACTCCATCCCAAAATTGTAGAAGTGAAGTCACTGTGCAATCAATCTATCGAGATGTAATTGGTTGTTGAATATGCGTCAAAATAAAATAAAATATCTCTCAGGATAAGTACATGAGGATGACAACTTATACAGAGATTCAACAATACGTTAATCGATGAAATTACAAGGAACATTCTTTTCATTTCTTTAGCCATAATTCTCTTGCCCCATTCCTTAATTGTTCATCTGTTTTTGTTATATTTTCTCAATAGTTATTGAAGCTCGTTATTTTTCAAGAATCGTTATTTTAATGTGCAGGTTTAATGGTAAATACGACTGGATACATTGGAATTATTCCGGGAGAAATAACATGTAGAAATATGCTATTATGCCACAAATTTAAAATTATGTTGCTGCGCATTGAAGAGGGATACCCTATCCTTGTCACACCGCCAAAACCTATGAGAGAACGCTATGCTTTTTGTTGATGGAGATGCAAGTATTGCCAAAATTTCCACGCCAATTGACAGTGCCTTCATTAACCGATATTGAAGTACGTTGGATTCGGTACAACCATTTCATTAAAGATACCTCAATAGACGCAATGAAGAAAATGAGAATGCCAATTTCTTTGTGAATGTAATCAATTGCAAGAAGAGGTTCTTTCACAGGGGCTTCACTTATTGACCAATATCCTATCTTAGTTCATATTGTGGGTTTGAAAATTATAAAAAATGGAACCAATATATTGCAGGTATTGGGGGATGAGGGGTTTAAGGTGGGGGTGGGTAGGGTGGTTTATAAGGATTGAGGTATAAAAAGAGGTGGGGAGGAGGTTTTAAGTATTGGGAGGGGGTTTCAACAAAAAGAGTTTGGGTCAATATCTCTAGAAATTAAGGGTATTCTTTAATATCCCACGATTGCACTTGCTATGTGAGAGGTTCACTAAGTGAAGCCCCCGTGAATTCTTTATCTATATAGAGAAGAGAGATTTGAATGTATAGGGGAGCTCTTGGTAGAATAGAGATATTTTTATGATTTTACATTCTGTTTCTATGTGTAAATTTTTATATTTGCTAATAGAAGAGGAGACGCTGCCAGAGGGGGTTTGTAACGGTGGTTCTTTTATATTTTGGTGTTTTTTTATTTGTAATATGTAAGTTTGCAAGTAGAAAGGAAGGCGCTGCTGCTTGGGGATGGGGATGGCGAAGGAAGCGCTCTGTAGAAGGAGAGAAGTTTATTTTTTGTATTTGGTTTTTTAAATCATCTTCTTTGAACAGAGAACCAACAGATATTATCTTTCAGTCAGCTTTCTTTTGGTTGTAGATCATAGTTTATAATTTTTTATGAAGCTGCAATTGAAAACCAAAGATATCTCACTGGTCTTTATTGAAAACCAAAGATTTCTCACTGGTTTTTTTAGGCGGACTGAGTATTTAATGTTGTTTTGTAAGATTTTACTTTACATATTTGATTACTAGTTACATGAAACTATTTGTATTTTATATTCGTTTTTGTATTCAGATTTTTCATGTTGACTGTGTGAAGTAATTATATTTTTCTGCATTGAACAGTTTAATTAAAGATTAACTTAACTTTGTATTATTTGTTAATTTTTAATTAAATTGATGTTCTTACTTAAATGGCTATTTACTTTGCTTTTTAGCCATAAAAATATTATTTATGCAGAAAATTTTCTTAAATTAAACTTTGCTTTCCGGATAGATTTTAGGTAGATTATTTTGATGGAACAGAAAATAATTTAGATAAAATTTATTGTTGGAATAATGTAGAAATGATAGGCAGATTGGTAGGGATTGGGTTGATGTGTACTTTTTATATTTAGCATGATTTGGTTTGAGATCCACTTTTCTTAGATCTATATGATCTGTTTCATTATGATGTTTGTCATCTATTTATTGTAACTACTTCTTTATCAATAATCGAATTGGTTTTGGCCTTTCCTTTGTGTATGAGAGCGAGCCTTTGTGCTCTGCTCCACATTGCCTCTCTGTTTGTGTTATTTTTTAGATTAGATTTTTTTTAAATACTGTAACTTCAGGTTTTAAGAGCTTTTAAATCTCTTTGTAGTTTAATAATTGTTAAAATGTTTTGCAGTTTAATAATTGTTAAAATGTTTTGCTACAGCCAGTTTAAAATTACATGTGAGATTAGTTATTTTTGTTGTTAGTTACCCCGATAAGCAGGACTATTTTGGGAGCTTCCTCGACCGGATCATCAAGATCCACCAAAATATCACAAATGTATGAATGGTATCTATTTGATCGTCATAAGATCTTTTAACTAGCCGATTTAGGAGTGTGTAATCTATTTGATCGTCATCAGATTTTTGTTAAGGTTAAATGACCACATCCAGTGGAAGTCGTTGAACATAGTGGCGAGGGTGTCATATCGTGGACATATCTGCTGCTCCCATCCACATTCGGTGCAAGCCATTGAACATAGTGGCTTATCGTGGACATATTTGCTGCTCCCATCCACATCCGGTGGAAGCCGGTGAACATAGTGGCGACGGTGCCGTATCGTGGACATATCTGCTGTTCCCATCCTGAACAGGTAGAGTTGAATCGGTTATGAATCAGTTTGTTATTTTCCGCACGGGAGATAGTTATCTCCTTAAGCATGCGGCCTTAGACTTATCTGCATTCTGTAAATTCAATTTGAGAACGTGGATGAATTTTCTGGGATGGTTAAAATTAAAGGGCGATGCGAACGACTACCCTTACGCCGACGTTGCTGCTGGAAAGCTCTGGGTAGAATTGCTCACAGAGACAATGAAGCTCGGCCTTGCGCCACGATCGTGGACGGATTACTTGTATCGCAGGGTGGGCGGGACTCTGTCCAATGCAGGTATCAGCGGACAGACATTTGGTTACGGAACTTGGATCAGCAACATCCTGCAACTTGACATGATCACATGTAAAAAATTCGCACATTTTTTTTTAAAGAATATGTATCTATGTTCTAGCCACCATCAAAGTTAATGATTAGTAGGTACCATACCATTGATTTGTGGCTGTGAATTCAAGGATTGTGAGATATTGTATCAACCAGCAAGAATCACTAGTTTGTGTTCAGTATATATAATCGGCAGGTATTTCATTGTCTTACAGTTTCCCTATTTAAAATCACGTTATGATTCTCTATTTGTATTCATCAAATCGTAACCCATTACGGTCATTTATTTCGCATCATTATGCTCAAATCACAGATAATTGAATCGACGTATCACAATTAGAGTTGGAGATTTCGAATCCCTTAAGCACTATCGTGATCGAGCCATGTCGTCTGAGTTGAATCATCTGGTTTGGCCAATCTTTGCAATTTTATTTTCGCGTTTTCTTATTTGATTGAATGGAGTGCCATGATTAATGTGTTTTCTAGCCTTGCAGAATGAGGATCGGACTCTTTGGGTCCTTATTTGCTTCTCTGGTGAATAATTTAGAGGTTTTGAAAAAATTTCAGCTGAGTTTGGGTTTTTGACGGTAGGATGGCGAGCCCATACGGAGATTATGACCAGAGAATTGATTACATGTTTAAGGTGGTAGTGATTGGAGATTCTGCAGTTGGAAAATCGCAATTACTGTCTCGATTTGCAAAGAATGAGTTCAGTCTCGACGCTAAATCAACGATTGGAGTCGAGTTCCTAAGACTATCAAGACACAAATATGGGACACAGCTGGTCAAGAGAGGTTTGATGTTTTTAAAACTTTAATTTCTATGTTCTGTTTTCTTGATCTCGATGTGTTTTTTATATTATTTGAAGATTTTTGGAAGGAAACTTAAAAAAGATTGAATATATTTGCAGGGTTTTTAGTTTTAGTTCAGTAGATTTTGATAATATAAGTTCTATGATTCAATTGACCGGAAGAATCTTATTGCATGTAAGGATTTTGAGAATTTTTTAGTATTAGAATAGAAGTTTTAGATGTATATGCCTGAAATAATGTTACAAACAAATGGGCTCCATGAGCATGGTGGAAGAAACTTCTAATTATTACTGAGAGTTGTTTAATAAACATTTAAAATTAGTGTGTTATCGTTGTTGTTGCAGAGATATCAATGGACTATTTTTAGAGATATCAATGGACTATTTTTAAAGTTCTGTGGGGGATTGGGGCGGAGAAATTAACCGCATGCAACTTGTGCATAAAAAAAATAAGTCGGCTATTAATCTGCCGATATGACCCTGTTTGAGCCACAAGGAGTATATATCCATATTATATTAATATAACATGAACACAATCTATATTTTAGAAATATACCTTCAATTGTTTAAATGTTTAATAAATCATATAAAATTATATGTTTGGGAGAATGGATTTAGAGAATAGCATTGCCTTTTTTGGGGAGATTGCATTAAAATCCAATTGTTTAGAGATCCTCGGTATATGTTTGGGAGAATGGATTTGGAGAATCGCATTGTTTTTTTGGAAAATTTCATTATAATCGAATTGTTTAAAGATCCTCCGGATTAAACAATTCTTCAAATGCATCATCGCCATAAGCATAATGTAACCATCCCCACTAAACAATTTACAACATAGAGATATCAATTGTTAGGATTGTCTGGCTATAATAAGTCATTGTCTACAATTGCCACTAATTTTAAACTCACAAAAATGTTCCCCTCAAACTATTGAAACCCTCAAATAAATGTTACCGTTAATGATATATTTCAACGCCATGATTTTTTAGAAGGATATGCCATGATCGCTCATTTTGATTTTATAGTTATTATTTTTTGATGTCATAGTTAGAATTTTAATGCATAACAACATTGAGACATTGATTTTATGGTTATTATTTAATGAGTTTCTTTTATGTTAATATATATTGATTTAGATTGACTTAAAAGTTTTTTGTAAAATTGCAATAAAACATAATATATAAAATAATTTAATATATATTTATATTAAATTAATATAATATGAATATAATGTATGAAATGTTTAATATGGACACTTTGAGATTTTGATTAAGAATAAATTAAAGGTTCTAGGTTTTGTATAATTTAGATTATTTATGGATTATGTAGCCTTATGAGCTATATCTTAATTTCAATTGCAAGTTCAAGTGATACTTTTTCATCTTTAATTGTACTTTGTATATAAAGTTAAAAATATTAGACAAATTGTGGAAAATTTATAAAGATATTATTGAAAAGGATTCAAATATCTAAATAAAAAACAACTTCACTATGCATTATTTACATGAGTCTCATAATTATTTCCCTATGTTTTCTTTTTTTTTGTCCATTTACACAAAAAACCCAACCTTAAAGCTAGTAAATACTTTCAAAATATAGCTCCATATCAAGCATAAAAATAACAAATATGTTCATAAGTTTATACATCGATTGATCAACATCAAATAGATAATCATTACAGAACTGTCTCAAAAAGAAGACAACAACCAAATAAAAAAGCCTCAATATTTGCAACCTCAAAAAAAACTTCATGCATCCAACCATGATGCACCAAAAATATATTCAACTAGATAATCATTACAGAACCGTCTCAAAAAGAAGACAACAACCAAATAAAACAGCCTCACCACTGCTCATCTGTCCCATATAAAACTGATATTTGAAACCTCAAAAAAAACTTCATGCATCCAACCATGATGCACCAAAAATATATCATAACATGCTGTCACAAAAACAACAAACCCAAATGATCCTCAAATAGGTCTGATCAGCAAAATGGACTCATGTCCCATATACAACAAAGTCTTCATGCATCCTCATATGTCTCATAACTTATCAAAAAATTTGATAAGTTTCCACAACTTCACCTGCACGATGTTCCTTGATGGACCAAAACCCCTCTAAAATCATCCCTCCAGCTTTTTCCAAGGCATCTGCAAAAGTATTTCTTTCCCGATATATATGTTTGAGCATCACATAATCAAAACAGTTAGTAAGCCTATTAAATTCCTGAAGAATCATGGATAAATCTAACTTCAGTAATCTAAACTTACCAGATGCCCAGTTAATAACTAGCTGAGAATCACCAAAAATCTTAATTTTAGCCAATGACTTCCTCCTAGCCAGATAGAGAAGTAGCTTCAAGGCACATAATTCTGCATAATTATTAGTACCCAAACCTAATCTAGCCTTATATGAGAAATAATGTTCATCCGGGATATACAGCAGCCCCCAGCTCCATAGATTTTTGGTTCCCCAGCTGCAAAACCATCAAAGAAACCCCATGCAAAGGATTTGTCAATAACTTCCACAAAGATAGATCTTATTATTACCACTGAACTCTTCTGAAGAGCCATCTTCATACCCAGACTAAAGCTTGAAACCTATGCTGGTGACAAAGTTAGTTCTTCAAAACTAATACAAGTTCTTGGCCTTCCAAATAAACTATAAGACAATAATAGGTAAAGGTTTAATGTGAGCAGCCTCTGAATTTAAACACCAAGTTTTCAAAAATTCTGACACAGTTTCTCCACTCCAAAGGTTATTACATTTCAATTTATCCTCAATGATTAACCAAAAATTATGAGTAAAGGAACAATCCACCCCAATATGAAAATTGGATTCAAAATCCATTTTGCATAAAAAACATCTTCTAGGTCCTTCTCTGCCTTTCTTGACAAGAACATCCCATGTCAAAGCTTTTCCAGATAAGATAAACCAACAATTTTTTGTTTTGTTTTGAGTGGACATTTCAGCTTCCATAATACTCTCCACCACCAGGTATACTCCACCTCCATATTCACCATAAGTTGTGCATAACCCTCTTTAGGTGAATAATGACCAGTTTTGGATAGGTTCCATACCAGAGCATCATCATCATTAGAAAACCTTACATGGCTCATTCTAAGAATGGCTATATATCCATTCCACATTGCTATCTCTTGTGAATCAGTAAAACTAATCAATTCTGCATTAAACCATTGCTAAACCATCAAACATGTCAAACCAAGTATTCCAATATCTGATAAGAAGTAAAACCCAGCCAAATGTAATTTTTCAATCATAGAAGGAGGAAAAGTATGTCTCCATTTGCATTCTATCCAAGGATCCACCCCAATATGTACAACAGCTCCATTCCCAATCTTCCATACCAAAAAATTTCCAATAATATCAAAATCCCAAAGAACAGCTTTCCAGCATATTGATATGCATCTTTTCTTTTTAGCAGGAGATCTAATCCATTCCAATATGGTCAATGGATGAATATATTTCTAAACAACAATATTTACCCAAATTCCCATTCCATGAATAATATTCCATACATTTTTAGCTGCAAGAGATTTGGCAAAAAACAGTAGGAAATTTTAGTCCCCAACCCCCCAAATACTTTTGACTAGCCAAAATCTTCCAGGATGTCCATGGTAATCCATAAGAATTCTGATTTCCATACCATAGAAATTTGAAACAGTAGCTTTCTGATTTTCTCTCTGATTTTCTCAATAATCCCCATCGGTATCCAAAAATGCATCCAGTAGACCGGAATGGCCTCTAGTACAGATTTGATTAGAATCAACTTACCCCCCTTGGCATTAGAGAGAATTTGAGGTCAAAAATGGGCCTCCTAAGAGATGTACTACAAAAATATAAGATATATTAAAATATTATGAGTTAGGGGTTTTATGG
>LPNX011198138.1:325137-384523 GCA_001517045.1 Pseudotsuga menziesii
CCAGCGAAAGATCCAATTTTTAATCCTTTTTTCCACCTTAACGATCATCCAATCCCAATCCTTTAAAATATATCTATATGGTTTAAGATAAAAACCAAGGTACTTCATACCATTCTCAATTTTGTCAACTAAAAATGAAAAAATATTATGTAAAGTAATAACCTCTGATTCTTCCAAACAAGAAGAATATAAAGAAGATTTATCATCATTGATCTTCATCCCTGATGCCTTACAGAAGATCATTAATATCTCATATGAAGTAGAAAGTGATTGTTCAGAGCCATCATTAACCATAACAATGTCATCCACAAACAAAACATGTGTTAAGACAATATCATTACCAAAATATAAACCATGATAGATCCCATAGTCTTTGGCATAAAGAAGAGCCCTACCTAGACCTTCAACCACAATAAGAAACAGTAAAGGTGCCAAGGGGCAACCTTTCCTAAGTCCCTTGCCAGATTTGAAGAAAAGTGTTGCAACCACATTTATAAGTAGGGAAAAGGATACTAAAGAAAGGCTACTCATGACCCAAGATATGAAATTCCTAGCAAATCCCATTTTCGAGAGAATGAACCGTAGATAGGTCCAACTGACTCAATCATAAGCTTTTGATAAAACAATTTTTATCATCACAGAATTTAAGCCTTTACTATGCATAGTATGCATACCTTCCTGAATGACCCCAACTGCATCATGAATCTGTCTACCCAGCAAAAAACCAAACTGTTCACCAGATATACACCTACCCAGAACTTTTCTGGTCCATATAAATATAATCTTACCCATAATTTTGTAAACATAATTGCATAAGGAAATAGGCATGAAATCCTCAAAGGATATAGGATGATCATTCTTTGGAATTAGAGCTATAAAAGTAGAACTGAATACCGCAGGAATTTTACCACTTATCCAAGAAAGCTCAATAGCTCTCAAGAGATCGTCACCTAGAACATCAAAAAGACATCTATAAACCTCTACAGGAATCCCGTCTAGTCCCAAACTCTTATCATTTTTACTACTAGATAGGATATGTTGAATATCTTGCAAAGTAACAAGTTTCATAAGCTCACAGTTATCTTCCACAAATACAGATGTAGGAAAATAACTTGCACTCTACACAATTTCAGGAAGATGAAGATCTGATTCTTTCTGAAATAGATACTTGAAATGATGCACCCCATCCCCAACAATAGCCTCAAAACCTTCAACTAGATTACCATTGTCATCTTCAATTTTCCAAATTGAATTAAGATTTTTCCTATGAGCAGCAAATTAATGGAAAAAAGGTGTATTATCATCTCCACATAACAACCATAACGCCCTACTTTTCTGTCGAGCCTCATTTTCTCGATCACATAAAATAGTTCTCTTGCGGGTTTCAAGCTCAACCAAAGACAATTTTTCCTCTTCGAAATTAAAACCATAAACCATCCTATCAAGATAAACCTTCATAGCATATTCAATATCAACTAAATCCTTAATGTCCTAATCTTTTTTCTTCACCAACCAAGAAATTGATATCTCTTTTAATCTTTTAAGGTTCACAACAAACTGAGATGCAGGGGAAACCTCTGATGAGGCCTCAAATACTACCCATGAAGCTTTTAATAATGCAACCAACTCATTTTTTTCTAACCAACATGCATTAAACTTAAAGGGACAATGAGCCTTATGAGTACTAGACAAGATTTGTAAATAAATAGGTTGATGGTCAGAATCTCCTCCACACCCAATCCACTGTTTAAAAAGGAAATCACTATCCATAAAATCGACTGATAAGAGTAACTGATCCAATCTTTTGCAAATACTCTCAGACCCAATACATCGATTAGACCAAGTTGGAATTGAAAACATAGGAGCAATATCCACAAGGCCAAGTCCTTCCAAATGTTTAATAAAGAAATCAATTAAAACATCCACACGTGCTTTAACACCCCAGATTTCCGAATGACCAAAGGAGAAATTCAGATCCCCACCAAATACCAGTTTAGGGAATTTGAAACATTCCATTACCAATAGGTTATTCTAGAAAACTTCCCTATCAATATAAGGCCCATAAATATTTATAAAACATAAATCCAACTGCAACTCAATAGAATACAAAATAGCATATAGCCTAGGCATTAAGTAAGTGAAAATTATGAGTCCTCCACCCCAATAGAAGACCCCCAGATCTGCCCTTAACATCCATAGAGACAAGCTGCCAATCTTTTAACAACAATTCCAACTGCCTCACCAAAATACACCCATCACATATAGTTTCTTACAGGAAAATAACATCTAAAGACTATTCATCAATCAACCTTCTCACAACTAGTTATTTAGGTAAACTAGCCAAACCCCTACAGTTAAGGGTCATCATAATCATAAGGGAAACTCTATGGGGGAATACAATGCTCTAAGTGCCCCAGTAACAATCTTCACCTTGGAATTAGCAGTCAACAAACATCCAACCCTACCCTGAACTGAAAGATGTATCCCAGATGGATCATGCTCTAATCCAAACCCTCCATCTTTATTAACTTTCAAGCATGAACAAAGGTAATAACCCTTACTAACAACAAGAAAAAACTTAAGAGGAGATACAAAACCAATATCCCTTAATGCATCAGACTGGACAGAATTATACAAAGATCCCACAATAGAACCCTCATCATTCTTATTCCGCACCGGGCCATTAAATCAGTTAAAGATGCAATACACAAAGTTTTAATGAATCATATTGTGACCCTATGACCTCCTCCTCAATTAAAGCCTTAGGTGAGAGGTTCAAATCCTCCATATCATCAACTAAATCCATACCTGCCTTAACCCCCAATTTTTTCCCTTTGTTCTTAACTCACCAAATCTTATGGGAATAACCAGGGAAGGATTTTTTGTTAGAAGGTAATGAACATTCATTCATCAAATGACCAAATACATGGCACCTATAATGCCTAAACAGGACACCCGGATAATCCAATGGCTGGCTAAATTCAGAACTACCTCTTTTAATAACTAAATCAACAGGTAGACCATTTCGAAAATTCATCAACACCAAAACCCGACCCATACAACAAACCCCAGATCTCAGAAATGACAAATCAGTTTCCAGGTGACTGCCCAATGTGTTACCAACCAGTTTAAAAAAATCAACTAACCAGAATTCAAATGAAAGATTGGGGATTTTAACCCAAATAGGTACTTGATCATACCTTTCAAGTCGTGGATCAAATAATGGCATCCACCTTTTGATTAAAAGGCCTATTTTATCCCAGCGCCAAACACTAGCCAGAACCACAGCCGCATCTTCCTCAGAGAAGAATTTGAAGGCAATCCATCCTCTTGGAAGGAGGAAAATCGCAGGTGGACAACTAATGACATCTTTCCAAGCTGCAGCAACCCAACCATTTAAACCATCATAATTATATTTTCATCCTCCGAACCACCCAACCAGGGTCAAGGCATTAGTCAAAATGATTTCATTTAACCCCACATTCTCCCCTACAGTCATCAACACCGGTTTATCAATTTTCTTGATAGTCCTATGAACACATTTCAGTTTCACCCCCACCTCCGACAGTATAGGCAATGAATCCTCGCCAATAGTATCTGAAATAGGCTGATAAGTTTTTAGGAAATCCAAATTACCAATAGATCCTTCTATACTACCCAAACCAAGAAACTGAGATTTCCTCCTGTTAAAACCAAAAGGCTCACAATAAATCTTACTATCAACTAATCCCAAAGCTCCAAAGTCATCAGGTCCAATTTTGTTACCAGCTACCATGCACATGACTCAATTATATCCTCTGCACACAGAATTGGATTCCCCAAAACCCCATCGCAAACTGCACCGACATCAGTGCGCACAGGACAAAAACTACTAGAAACACCAGAAACCTTAAACCCATCTCCAAAATAACCAACAAAATCCTTCTCTCCCCCTGGCAATAGTTTATTACCAAAAACCATAGGCTTTACCGCACTTCCATCCTCTATGCGCAGCACTTGACACCCCATACAAACCCCCAACACACTTGGCACACCAGAACACTCAAAACAATGATAGTAGTGCAGACCCGAATCAGCAGAAACCCTAAGGCCATCACCAATGTATCCTTTAATTGTCTTTTCTCCACCTGACGCCAGAGAAATCTTACCAGAATCCACAGGGTAATCCACTTCATCCTCCATGCATATCAAAGGACACCCCATTCTATCCCCCAAAGCTCTTGGCACAACAGTGCTCTCAACATGGAAAAATTGTATACCCGAAGTAGTAGAAACCCTTAATCCATCATCGAAACAACCATTAGTCTTCCCTCCATTTGACGGCACAAAATTCATATCATAAACCATAGGTTTATCCTCACTTCCATCCTTCGCGCGCAGCAAGGTACACCCCATATTGCCCCCCAGCTCTCTTGACACTCCAGAACACTCAACACAATGATAGTAGTGCAAACTCGAAAATGCAGAAACCCTATGACTGTCACTGAGGAAACCATAATGAGACTTACCTTCACTCGGTGGCATACAAGGCTAGTCTCTTCAAAGTTTGAAGCAACATGATACATGTCACAAAAAGAAAAAAGTCGAATGAGACGTAGCCCTCAACCAGGACAGATTAGTACTTGGAGAATTTAATAAGGTACATTATGTCAATAAAGAGGTACGTTCTGTGATTAATCGCCCCACCTAACTCCCATGCCTAGGCATTCACTAGTTAGACCAACATCGCCTATGCTTTCTTATATATATAGTGGCATGTATCAAGTTCAACTTCAAGTGATAAAGATAATGTTCCAAAGGAATTGAAAATGTTTAAAAAACAATACATTTTGTATATATATATATATATATATATTACTTGACATGTAGAAAGAAATGACATTTTCGTATAGATTGTATAGAAAGAAGTGAAGTTATAGTGTATCTATGTAAAGTGAATGATAAATATATTGTTGAAAATGATTCAAATATATAAATAAAAAGAACAAGTTTGATATGCTTTATTTACATGAGTCTCATATTTTTTTTCTTGTGATTTCTTATGTTAAGAGAGAGAGAGAGAGATTAATGGACAAAGTTACATTAACGGTGTAGTAATTAAGATGATATATAATATAAAAAAAATAGTATATCTATTTGATGTTTGATAAGGATAATGTTGGAAAGGATTTAAATATATTAAAAGAAAAGAACAACTTCATTATGCATTATATAATAAAAGGAACAACTTTACTATGCATATTGGACAAATTTACATTCATGGTGTAGTAATTCGGATGCGATATACTAAAAATAAATATTGTATATTTACATGAAATGAATGATAAAAATAATGTTAGAAATGATTTAAATATATTAAAATACATGGTTTTCACATTTTTTTGCTTATGATATATATATATTCTTCTCCTAACATGTATTAAGTTCAAGTGACATTTGTAGATTGTAAATAAAGCTAAGAATATTAGACAAAGTAATAAAGATAATGTTGGAAAGGATTCATATATATTAAAAAAACAAAACTTTACTATACATTATGTAATTTGAAGTCACCTCTTGGATAGAAAAAAATATTAACATAAATATCTTTATATATGTAATCTGAATTCAATTTTAAAAAAATATTGTGATTTTTATTTTTTATTTTTTTTAAATTTCCATGGATTTCTTAATGGATTTAGTAATGATAGGCATATATATGTATGTATGTATGTATGTATGTATGTATTCTTCTTCATCCACTTGTTCATCCAATCTATTAGTTTTGAAATTTAATAAAAGTTAAGAGTAAACAAAATATCAAATTTCTTCACCCATTAGTTTAATTTGATAATTGTTTTTTTGTTGATCCAAATATTAATAAAAAATATTCTTTGAACTAATCCAAATATAAGAAATAAACAATACAATCTAAGTTAGAAAAACTCTTTTAACAATTTCTCAATCTATTGTTTTTGAAATCAAACTTTGAAATTTAGTTGTATGATAGATCCAAAACATCACATTAAATGGAATTTTAGGCACATTAAGATTATATAATATTACTTGAAAAGAAGAATTTGGAGTAAGGGGTTATCTCATAGCGTTCTTTAAAGGTTATATGTATAATATTGACTGGTCTTTATAAATATTGGTGGTTTTTATAAATATTGTTATACTACAATGCCCATGATGTTACACATTAATAATGTGATCTACATTGATAATGTGACATTCGATGTTCACATTGTGATGTATATCATGTATTATCCTGCATTGTGGCGTTCATCAATGGTCATGTCACATTGTGACATTGAGAAAAGGTTACATGTCTAAAATGATAAAGGGTTGTCCCATTCTAAAGTTCGTTAAGGATTAAAAATTGATATTCATCGACACAACCCAAGATGTGACACATTAGTAAAGTGACATTCGACAATCATCATGAGATTAAAAATTGATATTCACCGACACAACCCAAGATGTGACACATTAGTAAAGTGACATTTGAAAATCATCATGTTTTGTTCAATTGCGGCGTTCATCTATGGTTATATTGCATTGTGACATTAAGTGTGGGTTATATCTCTAACATGAAAAAGGGTTATGTCCCATTAAGGATTAAAAAATGATATATACATTGACACGACCCAATATGCGACTTATTAATTATGTGACATTCAACGTTAATCAAGGATTATGTTTCATTTTGATGTTTATGAAGGTTATGTTGCATTACAGCATTGTGAAAAGGTTATATGTCTAATATGACAAAGGGTTATGTTGCATTCTAACGTTCATTAAGGATTGAAAAATGATATACACTGACACAATACAAGATGTGACATATCAATAATGTTACATTCAAAGTTCATTGTGTTATGTTGCATTGCAACGTTTATTAATTGTTATGTCATATTGTGATATTAAGCAAGGGTTATATGTCTAATATGACAAAGAGTTATGTTCCATTCTAACATTCATTAAGGATTAAAAAAAGATATACACCCACACAACCCAATATGTGGCACATTCATAATGTTACTTTTGACGTCCATCATTGTAACATTCATCAAGGGTTATGTCATATTTTGATTTTTATTATGGTTATGTTACATTCTGACATTCATTATGGATTATGTTGCATTCTATTATTTTTAAGGGTTATATTCCATTGTGACATTCATCCATGGTACATTCCTTAATGGCTTTGTCACGATGTGACATTCATTGATGCTTACGTTGAATTGAAACATTCCACCATTGTACATTCCTTAATGGTTTTGTCACATTGCGACATTCATCGAGAAATATGTTGGATTTCGACATTCATAAAGGAATATATTGGGTTATGACATTTTTCAATATTTATGTTGGATTGCAACATTCCTCAATAGTGCATTTTTTAATGGTTTTGTTGCATTGGGAAATTCATCGCAACGATTGAAACATTTATTCATGGATATTGAAATTCATCATTCCTCATTCTACATAGTAATGTAGAATGTTATGTCGCATTGTGATGTTTATCAAGGTTTACGTTTCATTGCGATGTTATCAAGGTTTATATCACATTACGACATTAAGCCATGGTTTGTTATAGTGTCTGGTTGGTATATGTTAACACAACCAAAGATGTGACACATTAATAATGTGATAGTGGGTGTTTAATATGCATTATGTCGCATTGTGACGTTTATCACAGGTTATGTTAATGTAGTGACATTCATCAAGGGTTATGTCACATTGCGATAATGCCCAAGATGTGACACATTAATAATGTGTCTTTGGATGTTTAGAAAATTTCTTTAAGAATTTTATTGATATATATATAGTGTTTGACAAAAGAAATGGTTTAAACCATCCACATTCTACATAGTAATGTAGAATGTTATGCTGCATTGTGATGTTTATCAAGGTTTACGTTTCACTGTGACGTTATCAAGGGTTACATCACATTATGACGTTAATCCATGGTTTGTTATAACTTGTTTGGTTGGTATATGTCAACACAACCAAAGATGTGAGACATTATAATAATATAATTCAATTATAATATTATATTCTAATATATATATATAGAGTGATATTGACAATTAATGTGTTATTAAATATTATTATTTATAATATTATAATATTAATTATATTAGATTATACATTGTATTTAATTAAAATATTATAATCAAAGTATTAATAATTAATTTAATTTTATTAATGGTATTTTATTTAACGATACTATTTTTTTAATAAATTGTATATTATAAATATTTAATTAATATTATAATATTATAAATAATAATATTTAATAACATGGTAATTGTGAATATTGCTATATAACATCAAAATATATATATATATATATATATATATATATATATAAATTAGAATATAATATTATAATTGAATTATTTTTTAACAAATTGTATATTATAAATATTTAATTAATGCTATAATAATATAAATAATAATATTTAATAACACTTTAATTGTGAATATCCCTATATAACATTAATATATATATATATTTAGATACATTAGAATATAATATTATAATTGAATTCTATTATTCATAATTAATTATGATTTATTCATAAATTCAATTAATATCATATATATTAATTAATAATATTTAATAATTTTGATTAATAAAAATGATATCGCTAACATGATTAATGATTATGTCATATTGTGATATTTGTCAAGGGTTATGTCACATTATGATAATGTCTAAGATGTTACACATTAATAATGTGTCTTTGGATGTTTATAATTGTTTTAAATTTTTTTTCTTTATATATATATATATTGTTTGACAAAAGAAACGGTTTAAACCATCCACAGTCTACATAGTAATGTACAATGCTATGTTGCATTGTGATGTTTATCACACGTTATATTACATTAGCGACATTCATCAAGGGTTATGTCACATTTAATCAAAATTATGTCACAATCTATAAAGTAATCTAATGATTATGTCTCCTATGCATTATGATATAACCCTAACTGTTACATGATATATAATATTATTTTGACACATTAATTAATTAATTAATAATGTATTTATATTTGGATTTAATTATAATTAATAGTATTTATTTAATAATAATATTTAAATAATCAATTAAAATATTAATTTATCAATATTAAAAATAATTACTATTAATAATAAAAAATAATAGTATAATAGTTAATTGTAACATATTAATTTACTATTATTTTGGATTATACTAAAATAATATTATTATAAAATTATTATTATTATTATACTAATATCTAAAATCATATATTATAAATAATAATAATAATAATAATATTATTATTATGTAATAAAACATTAATTACACTTAACTAACCATTATTATTACTATTTTATTATCATATAAAATATTATAATATATTATAATCAATGTAAAAAACATAATTATTACACGACTTGTTTCATAATATTAATCACACTTAACTAACCATTATTACTAATATTTTATTATTATCTAAAATATTATAATATTTTATAATAAATAAAAAAACATTTTTACTACATAAATTGTTTCCTAATATTAATAAATATCTCCAAACCATATGATATTTTTATCCAATATTAATTAATTAATATGACTTATTATTTGTACTAAAAAGATACATTAAATAGATAATATAATTTATAAAATGGTATCATTTATTTAATTACAAATGGATATTGAAATAATTAATTGTAAAGCTATTCAATAATAAAGTAGAGTTAACATATACAATAAATAATATTGGATATACTTAACTTCATGATATATTTTTCATATATATTAGAGAGAAAACACTGTATTAAAAATATTTTACCTATATTATGTTTAATTTAATGTGTTATATTAATTAAATAACATGGTAATAAATAAAATAAATTATATTGTTTATTAAATAAAATAATTAAATAAACAATATTATTTCGATTAATACTTTGTAGATATGTCTATGCGCTCACCCATTACTAGCAACAATCACATTAAATTAATTAACGTGTCTAAATACGTCGATAGGCATAAATTAGGCACATACTTGTATAATTTAATGTTTTTTCCAATAGTATGTGCTTAAATTTACGCCTATCGGTGTATTTAGACACATTAATTAATTTAATGTGGTTGTTGCTAGTACTAATTCATATCGTTAGTTTATGAGACTCTCCTTTCGAGAGAAAACTCAAACAAGTAGTGGGGCCTTTGTTCCCATGAGAGTTAGTCATACCAAACATACTAGGGGATGCTTTAAGCACCTTGTATGGGGTGATTTTCTGTAGCCGGCCTAGTTCACTAAATCCGGCCAACGCGAACCTTGCCTTGCATTTCTCGATGTTTCCATCTGTAGCATGTTTGATCTTGTAGATCCACTTCTAAGTCACGACAGACTTATTTTTTTATCTTGGAACTATCTCCCATGGCATCATTCTTCATGATCGACTAATATTCCTCTATCATAAAATTCTTCCATTCTTTATTTTCTGCAACCTCTTCATAGGTGGAAGGTTCTCTATCAATGATGTCACATAGCAGGGCCACATAGCTATTGTATGGATTTTCTCTTTTTCTCTCTCTCTATGTATTCCTTCTGGAGTGACATACCTTTCTTCTTCTCATATGAGCTCCTGTGCCCATGCTGGTTTCCTCTTGTGGGATTCCTTCTCAAGGAATGTCTCTAATAGCTCTTGTGGTTCAGCCATGTCATGATCATCATGGTATTATGGAATTGCTTCTCCAATTTCCATATCTCGGGATCTTGTATCTTTAGGTTCCTCGACCTCTTGAATAGGTTTACCCCTGGATCTGAAGTATGCCAAGTCTTCATTAAAGATTAAATCTCTACTGATGTCGATATTCTTGAATCCTGGGAAGTATATTCGATGGTCCTTTGATGTATCACTGTATCCTACGAATATACTCTTCTTCCTAGAAAGATCGATCTTGGTCATTTTCTCCTTTGGGATACGTATGTACACTGGGCATCCAAATATTCTCAGATGGATGACTTCTAGTTTCTCTCATGAGAAATCCTCTTCAGAAGTCTTGTTGTCAAGTACTCAATGAGGAGTACGGTTATGTATATACATAGTTTTCCTTGCTGCCTCCACCCAAAGGTGCATAGGAAGATCCTGGTCATGCAACATTGTTTTTTTTGCTTCCATGATGGTTTGGTTCTTTCATTCAACAACCCCATTCTACTAAGGATTGTATGGAGTTCTCAACTCCCTCTTAAATCAGGACTCTATTTAGTTCTTAACCAATGCTTTATATTCCTTGAACTTACTAAAAACTTCATTTTTCCCTTTTAATAAATATATCCAAGTCTTATATGAGAAATCATCTATAAAGGAAACATAGTATACATATCTACTTAATGATATAGAATACATAGGTCCACGTACATCCGAGTGTACTATATCCAATATTCCTTTGGCCTTTCTCTCAATGCTGGGAAATTTCTTCTTCGCATTCTTTCCTTGTGAACATCCTTTACAAATGCCTTCATGCTTTTCTTGGATCTCTAGTAGTCTACAGACTACTTTTCTTTCCATCGGTAGTGATTTGTAGTGCACATGTGCAAGCATTTAGTGCCATGTTTTGCTTGGTTCAATTAACTCATGAACCAGTGCTTGTTGAGGCTATCTCTTTCATTTGTACAAGCCTCTATCTTCTTCTCCAATCACTATTGAATCCTCTATTGTCTTCCCTTTAGGCCACATCAGAACTTGGCCATTGACAAATGCAACTCTCATGCCCTTTGCATCTAGTGTAGAGATGGATAGAAGATTCTTCTTCAATCCTGGAACATATAGCACACCCTTCATCTTTAAGGATTTCCTAGATTCAAGATTGTATGAAGCTTCTCTACTCCCTTTTATGGGGTATTGGTAATCATCCCCAAGTTTCACCTTGTGAGGTGACTCATGTTCAGACATATTAAAAAATTATTCCTTGTATCTTGTCATGTGTTTAGAATATCCACTATCCACAAGCCAATCATTGCTTCCATGTGAGATAGCGATCTAGGTTGTGCCTAGGTGCACACTAGGGACAACAATCGAATGAATGAGTCAAGTTCTATTATGGAGGAAGAATATAAAAGGAGAAGCAAAGAAGGAATACACTCAAGTCAAAAGAAAGTATATAGATAGACAAAATGCAAGAATTCGAACCAATTTACTACTTCTTCTCCATGAAATATGGAGGAATCAAAATTGTTCATATATTACATTAGTGTACATGCTTATATAGGATACTAAGATGCTTGGGTGACTACCTATTATGTTCAGTTACAAGAATTTATAACGGTTCAGAAGTTCAACCGTCAAGGCAGACCTATTGAGGTGAACCTATTAAGGAGAACTTGTCGAGACTGATTTGTCGAGGCAGACCTATTGAGGCGAACCTGTTGAGGCATGCGAAGTAGTAGAAGTGCTAGAATTTGTCAAAGCTTGATGACCTGCCAACTACTGATTGGATCATTCCTCCTTCATTAAGAAACAATGGTCTCCATTGTGTATTCGTTCAGGTGAGGAAACTTGTTGGCTACTTCATTAGCAGAGTACCAGTTTCCATCCATGGGGAGCTGTCCAAATTTAGCCACTTGAAACAAGGGAATGGAGTTCATCCTTGTATGGTGTATGCATCATCCCACTATGGTGTTGCAAAGAAGAGGTTCCTAAACATATGGATGGATCTCTTCGGGTTCTACTGTATCGAATTTGTTCTGTTCCAACAATGGTACATTGTATGGTTGAAGTAGATCTACATTAAAAACTGGATGTAGGCCAAGGCATGCATGCATGTCGAGCTGAAAATAGTTTTCTCCAATCTATTTAAGTATACTGTATGGACCATATCGCAAATGTTTCATCTTTATGTATGGACCAATTAAGAGCTCCTTCTTTAGAAGTAAATATACATGATCCCCAATTTGGAATGAATGAGGAATACGATGCTTATCATGTCGGGCCTTAGCTTTTTCATTTGCTCATTACAACATTTCCTATGCTTGCTTCTGGATGTTGTGGATTTGATCTAATAACTTCAATGCTTTCTCCACTTCTCCTCCTTCAAAGTCGGTGTCGTTCAACTGTGTCAAGGAACTGATTAAGTCGATAGGTGCTGAGGGTTGAAATCCATAATAGATCTCAAATGGAATCTTTCCCGCAGAGCTGTGTTGAGCACGATTATAGTTTTTTTGTATGTATGGAATTTTTTCATCCCATGTTCGACGATGCTTATGCTTGTACATGTGAAGAAATTGTATGACTAAGCGATTTACAACTTCCATCTTTCCATCTGTCTGCGGATGGAAGGATGTCGACAAAGAAAGTCTTGTATTGAGTTGTTTCCAGATATTTTTTGAAAAGTTACTAACAAATATAGCATCTATGTCAGAAATAATGGTCCTCGAGAGGCCATAATGTTTCCACACATGTCTAAAGAAGAGTTGAGCAGTTTGTTGTTCCGTCGTCATCTTCTTGCATGGTATGAGTATAACCATCTTGGAAAATCTATCAACTACTACTAATATCACATCATGTTTATGTTTGGTAGTAGGATGTCCCGTCAAGTAGTCCATATAAATATATTCCCATGGTTGACTAGGAACTAGAAGGGGCGTGTATAGTCCTTGTCATGGCACAAACCATACACTATCAAATATACTTGTGGATGTCATATTTAAGGGAAGGCTAGTAAAAATACTTTTGGAGGATAACAAGTGTTTTTACGACTCCAAAATGTCCTGCAGTATTCCTGTAGTGCGTGTCCCAAATGAGATTCTATCAGTTCTCACCGATCGATACACAAAGTTGTCCAAGATTGTATAGCAAGGTGTCTTTCTGGAAGTAGTCAGTATTTGATAATGTGTCGGCCTGAATATGTCGATAGATTGTAGAGAAATTATATTCTATCGAATACAATTGTGTCCAAGTAGTGGTGTCATAACCCTACATACTCATCACTGTAGATAGTAGAGTAATGGGTGTTCTGCTAGACAATCACTTGTGGCATTGGATTTTCCTTTCCGATACTTAATTACCAACTAAAATGGTTGCAGGTAATTAATCCACTTGAGTTATCGGTTTTTTTTTAGTTTCGACTGGGATGAAGTGAACTATAAAGGTTTATGGTTAGTGAGGATGACCATTTCCTTGACAAGAATGTAGTGTATCCATTGCTTAAGATCTTCCAAAATGGCATACATCGAGTACCTTCTAATAGTGTCGTTGAAAGTCTCGAAATGAAACACGACTGGGTGATCTAACTGAGTGATCATTATGCCAAGGGCATAGTCTGATGCATCTATCTCAATCTCAAAGGGCTAATGCAAATCAAGTAACACAAGTACTGGTGCAGTACAAAGCTTGTTTTTTAGTTGTTCAAAATCTTGTTGTTGTGTCAGTTTCCATTTGAAGACAATTCTCCCATTTCCTTCCGTAAATTTATTCAAAGGCCATGCGATGTGATTGAAGCCAATTATGAATCATCGATAGAAATTCGCCAAACCAAGAAAACTTCTTAGTTCATGAATGTTTTGAGGAATGGGATAATATTTAAGGATCTGTACTTTTTCTCGGTTGACATGAATGCCTGCAGAGTCAATTACATATCCCAAATATTATAAGTTGGTCATTGCAAATGAGAATTTGTCCATGTTCATATATAGTCAATGTTGTTGGAGAGTGTTGAATACTTGTCAAAATTGTTCGACATGTTATTCCCATGATCGACTGCAAATAAAGATATCAACGAGATAGACAATGAGATGTTTGCTGATGAAAGGTCATAGAAGGTTGTAGGTGCATTGGTTAAGCCAAAAGGTATGACTAACCATTCAAACAATCATTCCTTAGACTTGAAATTCATTTTCCATACATCAATGGACTCGATTGGAATCTAGTGGTATCCCGACTTGAGGTCGAGTTTTGTAAAGAACTTAGCACCTTTCATATTGTCGATGAGTTCATCAATCCATGGAAGAGGGTATCTGTTCTTCACTAAAATTTTGCTGAGAGTCCAATAGTAAATGCACATGCGCCGAGTACCATCTTTCTTTAGCACTAGGATGATTGGACTTCCACAAGGAGAGGATATGACCCTTGTCGATCAAATCCTGGATTTTCCTATAAATCTCTTCATTTTAGAGAATGAATCTTCTGTAAATAGATGTGTTAGGTAATGAAGAACCAGGAACAAGTTCAATGGAGTGTTTTACCTGACAGTGCAGAGTTACTCCGTCTGGTGCTTGAAATATGTTATGGTATTCCTCAAGAATGTTGTTGATCCATTGTTGTTGCCGAGAGTTGCACTAGTTGGTCAGTCAACTCATTTCTATAGTCTTCCTGGAATGTTGAGGATTGATCATGATTAATGTGAACTTTTGAGCATGATTGATAAGCTTATTTGTTTGTTTGGCAGATATCTAGAAGCTGTTGATGTGGGTTGTCACTCTTGTATTCCATACCATTGATTCTAGATTTTGACAATCACCTTCTAAGGTCCTGACTGAGATGTATTGTGTCAATCCCATAGGTAAGGTTTATCAAACAAGGAATCGGCTATGAAAAGTGGTGCCACGTCACATATTACTTCATCTTCAAAAGGCTTAATGAAGTAGGCAAGTTTACAGTATTGTGTGATCCTTAGTTCCTTCCCATCCTTCATCCAACCGATATTGTAAGGTTGAGGATATGGAGTGGTGAGAATACCTAATTTATTCACAAGATCTTCATAAAAAAAAATATTCTCGCTACCATTATCCACAATCAGATGTAATGGATTTTTCTAAACCCATATCTACGTATGGAACTGGTGTTCTTTTTACTCCTCATCAATGATGGTCGAGGTTGTCAAAGTGGTTGAGGTCAAGGCCAAGAGCGTTTGTGCAACTGGATCAAATTTGACTAGGGTTCTGTCGGACAAGTTAGATGCTGATAATTTTTCCAAAAAATTCTTCCAAGCTTTGCATTTCGACGTATCATGCCATGCTGAATTGTGACAATCACACCATTTCCCGGTAGGAGCTTGCCTACTACAATCCCTCTTGTCTTTCTAAAATTTCTTCTTTGGATGATCTGGCTTTGGTAGAGTCGGATGAGAAGGGTTCTTGAACTTGTTGGAGTCAGCTAGTGACTTCATGTTAGATGTTCAACCTGTTGGCTTATTCATGAAACAGAATATTCCTTTCTGTTTAGACTCTAGCTTTCTAGCGTAATGAAACACATCTGCAAGCATGCTAACTGTCAGAAACTCCAACTCTTTTTGAATGAACGGGGATAAACCGCTGACATAATTTAGTACAAGCAATTGCTCTTCTTCGTGGAGGCCAAGTCTATCCATGAGTCGATAGAACTCATCAGTGTAATTTTGTACAGACCAGTCTTTACATTTCCTTAGTTGCTGCCACTTCGTATACTGTTGTTCAAGATACTTGGGAGGGTAGAATTTTTTTTGGACATATTATTCAAATTTTACCCATGTGTCGATGGGGTCTTCTTCTTTTTCCATCTTTGACGAGATTCTCCCACCACCAGTATATAGAGGTTGACATATTTAAGGATGAAATGGTGATCTTTTCTACTTCCAAGAGTTGATTCACTGCATAGTAAGATTCTAGTTGTTGTACCCAATTGTGGACAAATTTCGTGTCAATCTTTCCTTCAACGTTCGATATGTCCAGATTCATTTTCACTTTGAAGGGGCTGATTTGATCGAAGTGATGTCGTGTTGAGGATTCCCCGGAGTTCAAAGTGACTTGCATGAGTATCTCATTGAACCGTGTGAACATTTCAGTATGCGTGAGAACCAGTGCCTTTTCTATGAATTGCTATGTCTTCTCAGTTACATGTCTAAGGAAGTGTCTTCTTGTGTTGGTGAGTTCGCGAGTGTGTTTGAACATGCATATGATAAATAACTTCAATGGAAGTGCTTATGTAAGTTAATATCTGGACAAGATCTTACTCTGATACCAATGATTCAGGTCGTGCCTAGGTGCACACTGGGGACAACAATCGATTGAGTGAGTCAATTTCTGTTATGGCGGAATCATATAAAAAGAATAGAAAAGAAGCAATACACTTAGGTCAATAGAAAGAGTATGGACATAAAAAATGCTTGAATTTGAACCAATTTATTACTTCTTCTCCATGAAAGATGGAGGAATTAGAATTGTTCGTATATTACATTAGTGTACATGCTTATATAGGATGTTGAGACTTTTGGGTGACTACCTATTATGTTTAGTTACAAGAAGTTATAATGGTTTAGAAATTCAATAATTGAGGTGGACCTATCGAGGAGATTTTGTCGAGACAGATCTATCGAGGAAGACCTGTCGAGGCAAACCTGTCGAGACGGACCTATCAAGGCAGGTGAAGCAGTCGAACTGCTAGGCTTTGTCGAATCTTGATAACCTACCAACTACTGGTTGGATCATATAGTTCCAGTAAGTGTTGATATTAGCACATACTCTTCATTTGAATCATCCTTCTCTATTTTGAATGTTTTGTTTATTGGTTCATTTCCTTTAGCAACATGAGCATTGTGCCTCCTTTTCATGATGGGACAATCTCTTGCAAAGTGTCCATTTTCATCACAAGTATAGCATTGAACATTGGAAGGATGTCTCTTAGTCTTCTTTTTTTTCTTGTTCTTCTTCTTTTGGTGATGAAATTTCTCCTTGTTCTCCTTCCTATTGAAGTTATTCCTAGTGTAAACTGTGAGAGCTTGATCTTCATTTGTTCCCATCTTTTATTCTCTTGTCATGATCTGAGCTTCTTCTTGTGAAAATTACTCTCGAAGTCTGTTGAAATAGATAACATCCTTCTTGCACAAATTCCTTGAATGAATGAGTCCCATGATCTAGGAGACCATTCAAGGTAGTCATTACAATTTCTCCTTCTTTGGAATTCTATTCATCCTCTTCAAGTTGTTCTTTGATTTGAGCAACCCTTATGAATTAATATTATATAGTCTTGGATTTATGTTTCTTCACATTCTTCAACTGGTTCCTCAAAGTCATATTTTGGTTGATGTTATATCCTTTGAACATCTTTTTCAACGCATCATACACTTCCTTCGGTGTCTTGAATGAATAAACGTGGGAAATGAGGTGATCCTTAATAGAATCTGCAATGATTCTCCTAGACTTATCCATGCTTCTCTTATGAGAATCCTTAGCTCCGTCTGCCTCTAGTTCTGGAACCTCCTTAGTGATGTACCAATCCAAATAATTTTCTTCAAGGATCACAGATATTGTGTAATTACATGCTCAGTAATTATCATCCCCTCCAAGCTTGTCCTCAAGCTGAGTATGGTGAGTCATATTTTCAAATGAGACCTCAAATGGAAATAACAAATATTTAGAGCTTACCGATTTGAGGTGACCAACATGGTTGATCTAGGGTTTGTTAGAGAAACACTAATTTTCAAAACTTGGATTTTGGTAATTTTGTTTGGGTAGAAAGATGCACCTCCTTGAGGTGAGTTGGTCAACAAGGTCAATTTCTGAAGACTAAAGTAGGAAGCCTTTGAAACTTGATTCCCTAGTTTCTCCCGGCACTAGTGACAGGTCAAAAATGAAACTTCTTCAAATATGAAACTGCTTCCACCAAAATATGCTCCCTACTGAGGAAATTTATCCTAGCCCTCTTTTCTTGATGAAATATGGAGAGAACACCTTGAACTAGGAATCCCTAGTTTCCATAGTTTCTTCTTTCAGAGAGGCTATGATACAATGTTACTTTTTATAGATCTTATTAGATTAATTCGGATCATTGTCTAAAATAATAACAAGTAGATATAAATGCATAAGATATAACAACTACACAAGACAAAAATATTTTCATTGGGAAAACCATAAAGGAGAAAACCCCGCAAAATTCCTCATAATAGTACAGTCACAAATACTGTGTCATATTAATGATCAATCCTAGTAATAAGAAGTATTCAACAACTATCTATCTCTCCACCGTTCTCTATCTCTCTCATGAGAAATTGAGTGAGTGTGAGGTGTGTATAAATGACAGAGGACTCCTCCCTATTTATACTAATCAAGTGACAAACCTTTTACTTGACTAGGCTAACCTGTTTCCCTAACAGGTTCGACTTCTCCTAGAGAGAATCCAAGTAAACAATACATGATGTCACATTGTGGACTATTACCCTGACTTACAATGAAGGTTGTACCTCAAGTTATAGACACAATAAATAAATCCCACAAGGAGGAAAACACATCTCCAATGGGGGTACAACAACATACAATGATAATATACACCATAATATCTTCCAAAGTTACAAATACATCAACATAAGGTCTAGTAAATAACAATAGTTGAAACTAGATATGTAGTCTATTCATATTTCTATTGTAGAGTCACTAAAAACAAAGGTTAAGTGTATATTTTCTATTTGAAAAGAGTGGATGTATTTTTTACACATTTTTCTTGTTATATTTTTATCATTCAAGCTAGCATTATGATCTTAGGATCTTAATTGAGAGAATAACATGCACAACAATAAAACACAAGAGATAAGAGACACAAAGATTTTCCTCAGGGAAACCATAAAGGAGAAACCCCCGCAACTTCCTCAGAGATAGAATCAACACCAAAAGTAAAACTTGAAAACATAAGGATGATCTCCTAACAGTAGTAGTCTCTCTCTTGTCACAACAACTTCTCCTCTCACTCATGCACCCCAATGAGTGAGTGTGTGAGTGATAAATAGAGAGACTCACTCTCTATTTATATTCTTTTGTTCACTTGAAACACACTCCAACATGTTAGCCTCACTTAACAATTACTTAATGGAGCCGACATCTCTAGGAGTGTTTAATAACCCTACTGCCCTACAACCTGTGGGGACTTTGCCTCCTCTGACCAACAAGGAGGTTTATCCTTAACACAATGGTGGGGACTATTGCCCCAACTTATAATGACTCACAATGACTCACCTAGGGTTGAATTCTCTAGGATATTCTAATAACCCTAGTGCCCCATAACTGTGGGGACTTTAACCCTTGACTAATAAGAGGGTTACCCACAATGACTTGACATGACTTGTTTACATTATATAAACTTCCTAGAATAAACATCAGGTTACAATACATAAGAAATATGGATGAATACATTCCGAAGTTACCAATACATCAACACTCCCTCTTAACTAGGAAGGTATTATCTTGACACAATTTATTAGAACAAGTCTTCTTCTTTGCATCATCTGGATCATCATTGAGTTCTCGTCATCTTCATCTTCAAGTCATATTCATCTTCGAGTCATCTTCATTTGGATTTGGATCATCACTCGATATGAATCATCATTACTGATTCTATATCATCACTGGATCTATATCATCATCACTGGATCTGGATCATCATCACTGGATCTAGATCATCACTCGATCTGGATCATCACTGGACATCATTATTGGATCTGGATCATCACTCGATATGAATCATCACTGCTGGATCATCATCATTGGATAATCACGGGTGCTATCTCATGATTCTTCTCATCACAAGAAGTTCTACAGATCCGGCCCTTTTTCATGCTAGTTGTAGGCCTAGCCTCCATGTAGGTCTTTCTTCAGTGCTTATATCTGGCACCAAGTCAGAATGGCCCGTCCAGCACTTACATCTTACCTACTCATCAGAAAGGAACGCCGAGCACTCACATCTGATCATGTAGGAACCAATCCTATAATCACATCAGAAAGGCCCATCACTCACATTTAGCCATGTGGAAACACATCTTGCAACCATGCTAAAAAGGCTCTGCTCTTTCACCCATGTGGGAACACATCTTGCAACCATGATGAAAGAGCTTTGCACTTACATCACCCCATGTGAGAACACATCCTGCAACCATGATGGAAGCGCTCTACACTTACATTCACCCATGCGGGAACACATCCTACAACCATGATGGAAGGGATTTGTACTTACATCCACCCATGAGGGAACACATCCTGCAACCATGATGGAAGGGCTCTGCACTTACATCCACCCATGCGGGAGCACATCCTGCAACCATGATGGAAGGGCTCTACACTTACATCCACCCATGCGGGAACACATCCTGTAACCATGATGAAAAGGCTCCGCACTTACATCCACCCATGTAGGAACACATCCTGCAACTATGATGGAAAGGCTCTACACTTACATCCACCCATGTGGGAACACATCCTGCAACCATGATGGAAAGGCTCTCAACCCCAGGTTGAGGGTTCCTGGTACCTCACCAGGTAGCTCCATTCCAAGAATGGAAACAACCCTTATATCTGATCAAGTGGGAATACATCCCTCAATCACATCAGAATGGCCATGTGTTCACATCTGATCATGTAGGAACACATACTACAGTCATATCAGAATGGCCCTCAGTCCTAGACCAAGTATTCTTGGTACCTCACCAGGCAGCTCCATTCCAAGAATGGCAATAGCCCTTATATCTGATCATGTAGGAACCAATCCTACAGTCATATCAGAATGGCTCAACACTCATATCTGACATGGAAGGAACCAATCCTCTCACCATGATAGAATGGCTCAGCTATTACATCTGACCTACTCATCAGAATGGCTTACAGATTCAGCACTCATATCTGACATGGAAGGAACCAATCCTCTCACCATGATAGAATGGCTCATCCCTTACATTTGGCCTACTCGTTAGAATGGCTTATGGATTCAGCACTCATATCTGACATGGAAGGAACCAATCCTCTCACCATGACAGAATGGATCAACCCTTACATATAACCATGGAAGGAACCAATCCTCTCACCATGTCAGAATGGCTATGGGTCTCATCATTTTCCCTTGGAGGAAACCTCGATCTGGAGAACACCAAGCTTCTCCCTGAAGTACTCAAACTTCACCCTAGCCAATGGCTTCATCAACACATCAGCTATTTGTTCCTCCATCGCAACATACTGGAGCTCTACTACTCCCCTTTGTACCATATCCCTAATATAGTAATACTTGATCTCAATATGCTTCAACTTTTCATGGAACACTGGATTCTCTAACAAATTCACTCAACTATGGTTGTCACAATGTATACAAGTAGCATCCAACTGGAGATCAAATAAACCAAACATTAGTTTCCTCAGCCATACTACCTCACAACTAGATAAACAAGTTGCGACATACTCTGCTTCAGCTGTACTTAGTGCCACACAGGACTGCTTCCTGCTAAAACCAAGAGATCACACTTTATCCCATACTGAAGCAACACTTAAAGTGCTCTTCCTATCGATGGCACTTCCTCCCCAATATGAATCAACATAAACCTCCAAGTTAATCTTCTAATTCGACTCATACTTGAGCCCATAATCAACTATACCCTTCAAGTACCTCACTGCATGCTTTGCACCCATCAGGTGAACATGTCTCAATGTGTTCACAGCAAATCAAGTATCTGGTCTCGTATTCATCAGGTACATCAAGGAACCAATCATCTGGCGATACATCGTAGCATCAAGCGTCTATGATGAAGCAACACTCAATGGCTTCAGGTTCAATGCCATAGGTGTGGTCATGTAGTCCATCATCCTAAACATCTTCAGGATCTCTACTGCATACTTCCCCTATCCACACCTCCATGCCTAGAAAATAGTGCATTGACACATAACAGGAGCATCACTAGTCTTCCGCCTTCAACCTTGAAGCAAAGGTTGGAATCCACTTTACTATTAGAAAATTCTAGAGTCATCAGTAATCTATCGATATTGTCATACAATGTCGGACCTCAAGATATTCTGTAGTCACTCCCTCTATCTTTCGTACTCTATGCATTGAAACATTCTATACCGGAGTGACAAGTAGCTTCCTATGCTACTAATATTCTATGTATCCATCTAGTGTATAGACTTTCATCTTCAACCTTGTAGAAAAGGTTAAGATATTCATTAAGTTCATCATGTATGTGTTTCAACTCCCACTGGATACAAATGTCTCTTCGTAGTCTATGCCTTGTTTTTGTGAGAAGCCTCGTGCTACGAATCTTGCCTTGTATCCCACGATGTTTCCATCTACTACATGATGGAACTACGAACTTCTCTTCAGGTATTGATACTGCAACCTAGACATCATTCTTCTTGAACTAGTCTTTCCTTTCTTCTTGGTTACTTCTTGGAAGGCTCCGCATTAATGATGTCACTACATTCGTCATATTATTCTTCATCTTGAACTGTCATCACTTGTTATTCAGAACAAGTATCATCCTTCTTTGCTTGTAGGCGATTATGTATGCGATCTTTCCTACAAGTCAAATGCATTTGTATGGTTAGAAACATTTCATAAGGAATATTCATACTAGCAAATTCTTATGCATAAATATATGATCATGCAACTACTTTAGCCCATACAATACAACATTCATCCATATCTCATGGAAACTTTTCTAGATGCCTTCCATCTCTACCAAGACAACATTGAGATTGTGCACTAATCCAATATGTCAGCAAACAGGTTTCATTCTAGATAAGTAGCAATAGAGAGTTGTATAGCACCATGAGTTACTTACCCATCACATGCATATTAGTAGTATACTGTCATTAATGCAAAAATTCTATCATGCATAATATGCTAACTGAATATAAACAAATGAATAACAAAACAATATCATGCAATGGCAATTGAATACTTATCTTTATTTGTTTAGTGGGTAGACTCCTTCTTGATCCTTTAGCTTCATCGTCTTCCTCATTCATAATAGCATCGTTTCTTATCCAAATGCTAAGGTGGATAAGAGGTTCTTCAAGAGTTGAGTTCTTCATATTCCTCATCACTTGAGGGATCTTCCTTGAATGGTGAGAGCTTGATCTTCAGTTGCTCCCATATTCTTTTCTCTTATTGTTAGTTGAGCTTCTTCTTGTGTGTGCTCTTCCCAGAGTTTGCTGAAAGTAATCACTTCCTTCTGGCACACATTCCTTGAATGAATGAATCCCATGATCCTGGGAGGCCATTCAAGGTGGCTATCACTACTTTTTCATTCTTCACTTCTTCTTCTACCGCTTCAAGTTTTTCTCTGATTTGAGAGACCCCCATAAAGTATGACTGTATGGTCTCTGCGTTCTGGATCTTCACATTCTTCAACTATTTTCTCAAAGTCATATTTCGGTGTATGTTCTTCCCTTCAAATAGCTTGGTTAAGGAATAAAACATCTTCGGTGTCTTTAGGGAAGACACTTGTGGTACAATGTGATCCGTGATTGAATCAACAATGATCTTCTTGGCCTTGACCAAGTTCTTCTTGTGTAAGGATTTGAGCCTCATCTCCCTCTGGAACTGGAACCTCTCTACTCATGTAGGTGTCCAATTCATTTTCTTTAGAGAGATCAAATACTTCCATGCTTGGAATTTGTCAACTTCACCAAGATTATCATCAAGATGATGTGATAGATCACTTTGAAATGAGAACCTCAAATGAAAATAGCAAAAGATTAGATCTTACCAATTTGAGGTGTCCATCCTAGTTTCAGAGCTGGCTGATCTAGGGTTTGTCAGAGAAACTATAATTTTCAAGACTTGGAATATTTCAGATATGATTAGATATAAATATATATCTCTTCAATTTGATCTGTCCAATGTACTCCTTTTCCGAAAACAGTGGAGGGAAGCTCCCGGAACAGGAAGCCCTAGTTTTCCAAATTCTTCTACAGAAATTCCTATTATTGTTTATGCAGTATCTCTTAAATTAAGGATCATTTGTTTCTTAAATTTTGTATTGAGGTAGCCTCACATGTCCCTATTCCAACACCATAGCTTTAATTGGAATTGGTTTCACCAATTGGGAATTATGGTCATTTTCCCAAGGTGACCTGTTACAGGACTATTTAGAACAACAAAGTTGTACAGACTTCCATGTGTCACCGGTTCATCTTCAAAGTTTGAAACTTGGATCATAGAGAGTACAGTCCATGAAATTTTCAGAACATCTTTATAAATCTCATTTGGATTGGTGTCGCTCAAGATATAGCCATTCTCCCCAAGTGTCCTGTTTAGGGATGAATTCTGGAAGAGACTAGAACCCTAAATTGGAGGGATCATATCTCCTAGAAAATAGTGAATATGAGGCTGCATTTTTGACACAATGTAAATAAATATTTTATCTTTGGCCTCTGCAACTTTTAGATCGTTAACCTTTGTCAATCTTGGGATATAGAGAATGTACCAAAACGTAGCAGTTTTAGTATTTAGGGTTTTTCTAGCTCAGGGTCAAACTAGGGTTTGACATTCCCAGAGTTTCACCCAACCAAAAATCTTGATCCATGTCTCTAAAATTCTATTTTGATGAGGACATAAATCCTATGCTAGGCTCACTCAAAAATTCCTCTTCTGCAAGAAACCCTAATTTTCTACACCAAAACTGAAAATGCTTGGAATCGAATTTTGCTTCGACAGAAGGATGCGCCCTTCAATGGAGAGTCATTCTAGCATAATTTTGCAGATGGATTGTGGAGAGAACCCAAAAATTAAGAAGCCCTATATTTTACACCTGCACAATTTATTCTTCTCAAGTTAGCTCTAATACCATGTTAGAATTTTATCATTCAATCTAGCATTATGATCTTAGGATCTTAACTAAGAGAATAACATGCACAGCAATAAAACACAAGAGACAAGAGACACAAAGATTTTCCTCATAGAAACCATAAAGGAGAAAACCCCACAACTTCCTCAGAGATAGAATCAGCACCAAAAGTAAAACCCAAAAACATAAAGATGATCTCCTGACAGTAGTAGTCTCTCTCTTGTCCCAGCAACTTCTCCTCTCACTCATGCGCCCCAATGAGTGAGTGTGTGTGTGATAAATAGAGAGACTCACTCTCTATTTATATTCTTTCATTCACTTTAAACAAACTCCAACATGTTGGCCTCACTTAACAATTACTTACTAGAGCCGACATCTCTAGGAGTGTCTAATAACCCTAGTGCCCCACAACTTGTGGGGACTTTGCCTCCTCTGACCAACAAGGAGGTTTATCCTTAACACAATGGTGGGGACTATTGCCCTGAATTAAAATGACTCACAATGACTCACCTATGGGTTGAATTCTCTAGGATAGTCTAATAACCTTAGTGCCCCATAACTGTGGGGAATTTAACCCTTGACCAATAGGAGGGTTACCCATAATGACTTGACATGACTTGTTTACATCATAGAAACTTCACGGAATAAACATTGGGGTATGACATGACTCAAGTACATTACAAATACATCCCAAAATAAACATCAGGTTACAATACATAAGAAATACGGATGAATACATTCCGAATTAACCAATACACCAACATTTCTATCTCAATGCTCAATGTATTTGCTATTTTCTTTTGTTGTTCCTTGACATTGGTACTTTCTATTATTGGCAATTGTTGTGGAGAAGACTCTTCAAGGATGCAATTTTAAATCGATAATAAACATAATAAGAATAAAATGGACTTATATTTCTGATAGAACCCATTACTATGTGCTTTTTGTGTCACATCCTTAATTGAACTCTATTTATATTGTGATTTTCTTGCAATGGAAAATAGACATGCATTGCTAGTCGAGGACTACGTAAACATGTTTTTACCTTTTGTTCATTTCACTAGTTTATGTTTTTGATGTCCTGTTTTGTAAATGTTTTTCATCGATGTTCAAAATAAATACAATTATGCAAGTTGTTATTTTCTTTTTTAGGTTGGTAGTGGAAAATGGTAGCATGCATACAAATTGGTAAATGACAATAAGAGTTTTTTTTCAATTCTATTTTATACTTTTTTTTTGTTTCATTGCTTGATTTGGCGTCCTTTTTTGTGTGTTTTCCCTCGCTAATTCTGTTTAGAGAATGCATAGATGTGATTTGTTAGGTGTTGTGCTATTTGCATATAATACAATATGGCTACTGGAAATATGCAAATAACAAACAGTGTTGCAAAAAAAGGAAAGGGAAAAGTTTCACATGCTTCGTCAATTCACAATCAAGGTATTTGCTATGAAAACATAAAGAATTCAATAACGTAGCATTTTTTTTAAACCAGACAAGACTAGAATACGTCATTCAAACATAACAACAAGAATTAGTGAGCAAATGTGCAAAAACAAATGATGGTAGTACTGTGAGGACAAATCCTATGCCAAATTCTATAGGGGCTAATAATTTGGGTCATTTCCATTTGTATTATTTACAGAGCAAGAGGATTTTTCCTATTCTCATAGAAATGGTTCTTTCAAAGTAGGATTTTATATTGTTAATATATCTAGGAAATATGTCAATAGTATTTTATTATATAAATTACCCAAGGAAGGGTGGATTAGGTTTTTTTTATAGCCATTGAAATAATAATGTTCAAATATTTTATTTTTCTAAACATATCCAAGTTATCTCCATTTTTAAATCTAAATCAACCTAGTGAAGATATTCAATTGATATCTACTATTGGTGGAGCCAATCTTGAGATATCCGTATAGAAAAGCTAGTATGATGCTTTGTGCAATGTTACTTACCATTTTGCTAGAGCCCAGGAATGTTTGAAAAAATGATAATAATAACAATATAACTTATGAATTCCTATTTCATTAACTTGGACTTCTTAGTAAAAATATGGACTTTAAAAGTGTTAATTTAGGTTTTCAAGGTGTTAATGTCAACCTTTCTAAAGTGTGAAATCATGTTCTAAGAGTGGAAATTTGTGGAAATATTTTGTTTCAAAGGTGTGGTTTTCTTTTTTAATAGTGTTTTTTTACTAATTCTAAACCCTAAAAGTGCACTTTTTTATTCAAAAAATGTGAATCTTGATTAAAAAATTCTGAATTTCAATTCAAAAAGTGCATTTTATTTCCCAAAGTTTCGATCTTTGAATCTAATTTGTCAAATGTTTATAATATGATATATCCATTTTATACTTAACTGTGTTTAGAACATTGTGCCTCCTAGACAGTTTTGTTAAGGATTCCTTTGGCAGCATGTCACCATTGATAAAAAAACAACTTGTACTTCCAAACCCTACATTAATAATATATAGGAAAAAAATAAAATATGCAATTTGAAGAGGAATAAACAATGTGTGGATTAAAACTCAACACTTCATATATCCCATAACACTTAAAGTAATCCACTCTTTTTTTATTATCTATTCAACACAAAACCATTCACGTAATCCACAAATAATTTATTTTATATATTCTACACATAAGACTTCATATATTCCATGCTTAATTTTTTTAATTGGGAGTAAATATATTAAAATATAAGAAAACATTATAAAATATCCAAAAACTAATACAAAACTACTAGATTTTTATGTGAAAAAATGTAAAAGAAACTAAAATACCCAGTCATTGAAACATAAAAAAAATCAACCCTTGTCTCGAATAAAAAATTAGAAACCTCAAAATAGAAATTAACAACACATGGTTTATAAAATTAAAAACACATGGTTTCTAAAATTAAAAATACATGGATGCTAAAACTAAAACATCAAAAATAACTCATCTAATAAAAAAAATAGCAACATCCAAATAAAAAGAGTTTCCTTCCAAAAAATTAGAAACAACAAAATAGAAACACGTCAAATAAAAATATATGAAACATTAAGATAGAAACACATGGATTCAAAGAGTGAATAAATTATATCATCCATATGAAACCCAATTTGTTCCATCTCAATCCATATGACATCTTGGAAAGATCAACCATCCCATTTATATTACAACCTAGTTGTCCCATCCACATCATGGATCCCTTGTCATTATCCACTTCTTGCATGTTTGATTCCCTAAACTATAATATCCAACTTGTGTGTGGACATCATGAATATCCCATACCCACACCCCAACATATCATTCCATATATGATCCTTATGCATAACACCACCTTATCACAGTTTCACGCCTATAAAAAGGAGACATAACATCACTTTTTACCCACAATAATTTTTACCATGCATTGTCTTGTTGAATGCATTTTTTCTTTTGTTGTTATATGATATTCTAGATAATTCTCCACAAGGCACCCCATTGATCTCTCCCAAGCCCCATTCGTGGTAGTTAAACATTTTGATGCTCCATCATCGGAAGGAATACCGAGACCCATGGTAGTTGAACATTTTTAGAAATATCGATGTTTTAAGACCACTTATTTCCTTTGTGATTCCTTCCACATATCACTATGTCAAGTTGTTCTCCTCCACCACTACATCTTGTTGGAGATGGATAGATTTATTCTCGGTAATCCAAGACTAATACGTGACCCTTTTGGGGTCCAATGCCCATGCTTCATCCTTTTTTCTTAGGGTCATCGATTCTCTAATCACTATCTCTGGGAGTTTGGTCTCCTGTTGAATATGGAGACAGTGTTTTCATAATAGATTGGCATCATTTGGAATGAAGATACTCAAGACAAAATGTCAATTTTTGAACCAAACGAGATGGACTCTTCTTGGAAGGAAATTTTTCTCTCATTATCATCTAGTGTTTTCTTTCCAAATAAAGTGAAAGAGAAGCTAAATATTTATGGTGTTCAGTGTTAAAAGTGTTAATTAGATGATGTTTAGTACCATAGTTGGCTCCGTTGATTGAAGGACCACCAATTGAAGAAGTACAGGAACTGCATTCCATGAAGGATGATTTTATTAGAAAGACACTTTGTAAATTGAAATACATAATGACATGTAATTCAAAAACTTGGCCTTCCTTTAATATGTTGTTATTATTTAAGTCGTTCTTAATTGGAAGGGTAAAAATATATTTTTAAAATTTTTTACAAGGTAAATTTTAACCTTTCACTTATGGGATATGCTAGAAATATATGGAAGTGTTTGGGCAGGTTCAAAATTCTACACTTCTTGGAACACAACCAGAAGGATTTCATAGCTACATGTACACAATGAAAGATTCATAAAGGATTTCATCACTACATTTACCATATTTAATCATGACATAAATAATCAATAAAATTGTACAATTGTATATATGCACTACACTTTATGCAACTCTACTTATTATTGGACATGGCCGATGATCCATACAATATATAGATTTGTCTAATGTTTTCAATGTATAAACTATATGATAACACCATTATAGACTCGTGTTGTCAAAACATTCTCAATGAGAAAATTTTAAAATTTATAATTCTCTCACTCAAGTTAATAGAAATCAATTTTATAAGAAAATAAGGATCACCCAATCATTTTGAAGCATATTGTTTAAAATGGACATATAAATATCATAGAAAAATGGTTTTGTGTGTACACTATACTAGCATGACAGTGTAGTAGACAAAAAATATATATTCATTTCAAATTGAATATGTCTTTGAATTATGAAAGGATGATCACTCTTTCTATTCAATGGTATCAAGAAAGGATGGGCTCTCTTTCTAGGACATCATAAATGACATACTAAATTCCCAGAACCCCAAAATATACCTAATTGGGAAAACAGTTTTCTCTTCCTTCTCACCATCTACTTTTCTGTAATCCAAAAATATAACCCATTGAGAAAGGATCAATCGCTCCTTTTCTCTGAGAATGTTATATTCTCAAAGCACCATAGATATAAGGACTTCTTTTGAAAAACTTGTCTACATTTTATGAGTGACTAATTTCTTATTATACACGTAAAAGTTTTCCCACCAATCCAAATATAGGCCTCTGATGGACCCAAAACCACCATAATCATATATAATATATTGAATTAAGAAAACCTTGTAACGACCTACTTAGAGAAAGAGCAGTTTCACTTTCCCCTTACCATCCACTAGTCTGCCCAAACCAAAACAAAACCCCTTGAAGAACGAGCGACTATTTTTTCTCTGATAAATTTTATTTTTTCAACAAACTATTTGAAGAAAATTTCCTTATGATATATATATATATATATATGCACTTTCCCCACCAACAAAACCGAACTCCTTGAGGAAGGAGCAACCGACCTTTCTCTGTTAAATTTTTAGTTTGTCGGCAATCTATTTGAAGAAGTCCCACAAATTAAGCAAGTTTATGATTACATAATATAATGTTAGTATATACACCACAATACATGTGATAATTCATTCACATTAAAATATAGGAGCTAAGGGAATCCTCACAATTCGAGATTACACACAATTATGCACAAAAATTGTAGAAAGAGTGAAATTAACACATATGAATGTAGTCAATAAATGAGATTATTATGGCTGTCCTACATGTAAATATGTCTGGATCAGGTTTATATTACATTAGGGAGAAATTTTTAGCCTTTGGAGGAAATCTAGATGCATACATGCGTCAACCTAGGATTTGACCTCAAAACCCCCCTAAGTGGACCAATGAGCTCCCAAACCATCCCAAACGGTCACAAATTCCTATGTGGACATAGATGTATAATTATAGAACATAAATTAGGGTAGGATAGGCATGGGTGAGCACATGGGTGAGTGGGAGTGGCTCTAGGTAGCAATAATTGTCCAAGAAGAGCCAAAATCCATGAAATACATGCCCTAGTGCCTATGGTCAAACAATTTCCTAGATTTCATGAATGGGGAGCACATCAAGGTATGATATGTCGTTAATTAGGGTGCATGAGTATTGATAATGATCAAAGGGAGCACATGGGTGCAATTATGAGTCAAAAACACCTAATACACCAAGGTTGACCAATATTACCTAGTTGTGGACCATATAACCACGGGGACTTCACTTAGTGAACATCTCACATAGCACATGTGATCATGGGATATTAAATAATACCCTTAATTTCCAGAGATATTGACCCAAACTCTTTTTGTTGAAACCCCCTCCCAATACTTAAAACCTCCTCCCCACCCCTTTTTATACCTCAATCCTTATAAACCACCCTACCCACCCCCACCTTAAACCCCTCATCCCCCCAATACCTGAAATATATTGGTTCAATTTTTAATAATCTTAATACCCACAATATGAACTAACGTGATAGGATATTGGTCAACAAGTGAAGCCCCGGTGCATATAACATAGCATAATACTAATGAGAATGTATCCTAGGTGTATGAACATGGTACTAAGGTGGATTAATTATCTAAAACCCCCATTTAAGCCTAAATTAATACAACTATACCATAGTATTGAGGCCTTGGAAACTAAGTCTCAAGTCACCTCATACAAAAATTTATTTGTCCATATAACCAAGGTAAGGAGGAAAACCTCATGGGAAGAAAACCTCCCATCTAAAATGGACAAGGGAAAAAATTTGAAAGTGAATATCAGCCATAACCATGTTTCACCCACTCCAAGAAAGGATATCATATAGTTGAATGTATTCTCTATGAAGCTCTTCGTGAAGATGTCAGCAGTTTTCTTTGTAAATGGGCAATAATGCAATGTTATCACCTGTTCATGCACTAAGCTCCTGATGTAGTGCATGTGTATCTAAATGTGTTTATTCCTCTATATTTGCATTGGATCAGTGGAAATATTGAGTTCAATTTTATTGTCACACCAAATTAATTTGGATGAATCAAATGCAAATCCAAGTACCCCAAGAATACCTTACAACCACACACATTGTGTAGCTACATTCATTGCTCCTGTGTACTCGGCCTCAGCTGAAGAGAGGGATATGGTGTGATATTTCTTGATTGACCAGAAAATGGGACCATGTGAAAGCATGAATACATAACATGAAGTGGAATTTCTATCAATAGAATCTCCAAGTCAATCCGAATCGGTAAATCCAATCAGTTCTAGTGGAGAACCAACAACATAGTGTACCCCGAAGTGTTTTGTTCCTTGCAAATAATGTAAGGTTCTTTTTGAATCCTTCCAATGGATATCATGTGGATCCTACATGTATTTAGAAAAAACACCTACAAAATAGCATCCAAATCAGGTCGAGAGTATGTAAGATACAACAAACTCCCAACTAGTTGTTTGTACAATGAGTTGTCCACCAATGGAGATGCACCAAAATCACCTAAAATTATTCCTGAGAGGAATGGGGAAATGGTGGCCTTACATTCATACATTTTGAAATAAAATAACATGTATGTGACATACTTTGGTTTTCTGACCTTGATCCCTGCTTCATATTTCTCAATCTTTAATCCAAGAAATTGTCTCAATAATCCAAGGTCAATCGTGGAGAATTCACTACGCAAAGAAGACTTAATTAATCCAATTTATTTAGTGAAACTACCTGTAATAAAAAGTTCATCAAAATAAATTACTATGACCTATAATAAATCACCAACATGATTCAAATACACATTAGGATCATATTTACATCTTTGAAATCCAAGCGATAGCATAAAATTGTCCATCTTGGCATACCAAGCACTGGGGGCTTGCTTAAGGCCATAGAGAGACTTCTTCAACCTGAAAACAAGTGAAGGATCATGAATGAAACATTTAGGTTGTTGCATATATATCTCCTCATGAAGGTCACCATGAATAAAATCACTCTTCACATCCATGTGGTGAACCTCCCATCACTTAGATACAGCAATGGCTAAAACTAGCCTATTAGATTCCATCGTGGAAACCATTGCAAATGTCTCTATATAATTGTTATCATGTAAAATGACACTTCTCCATCCGAGTACTGACATATAAGATGTCAGGACACAAAAGGACAAACATGACTGAAGTAGCCAAAACACTATAGATGGGAATGACTGTTCATACATCATCTCCTGAACAGCTGAGTATATTTTTATTTTGACTTTAGGGTTGCACACACGACTATTTGCATAGCAACCCATGTGTCACACACAAGTATGTGCATTGCAACTCATGTGTACAATGAACACGTGGGTTTCCGCAAAGCAAGGAGCGTGTCATACGCGACTTTCCTATATCAATACTCATGTGTACCTTAATTCAATGTTAAAAAATATAAAACACGATTAGTCTAGATGAGTTGAGCCCTTAATCATAACTATCTCAACTGTCTCAACCATTCTAACCTTCAAAACCTCTCTTTTACCTCATGTATAGATAGAAGGCATGGGATGGGGCTAATAAATCAATCTTGAAGATCAAAGTTATGCTGGTGGTATGCCTTTAGACATCTTGGAGCAACAGAACTCTGTGTCCTTGGTCTACAGAAGGAGTACTTGTTTCAGAAGTTGGGTTGCAATCTCACCATTCTCTGTTTATCAAGAAATAAAGTTCTTCTTCCAATATTGTGCACTCTTGTATATGTTGATTATTGAATTATCTTATAATTTCATTACGAATATGTTTTTCATTAACCATTGATATATATATAAGATATTTGTAGAAAGAATTTGTTCTTTGTAGGTGATTGGAGAAGCCCTAGAAGTCGTGGAGGAAATTGGAAGCGGAGAAGAAAAGGCTTGGATCAACCATCATAAACCAAGTTTGCAAAGTTTTCTTCTTATTCCTATTTCAATTCCTACATAGTTGATTGTCTACAAGTGTAGCTTAGTAAGTTGGTAACCCCACAGACCCTAGGTTATAAGGGTATGTTTTCCTAAACAACAGAACTGGCGACTACACTGGGGAGTCTAGCCTATTGTGGGTCCTTCCTTTAGGTTTCTTGACCAGTCTTTGCTCTTTTTTATTCTGGGTGTGCTTTGTCTACTTTATGCCTTTGATTTTTATTTGGGCATGTTCAGGACCTATTTGCTAGTACTTTTTTCTTTAAAATATTTTAGCAACACATGCCCGGGTTGTTTTGTTGATAGGCATGTGTTTCACCTTGTGTACGCAGGTTGAAATATAGACAGTTGTGTTTCATAAATAGGTTGTATTTATAGACAGTCACATGTTTCTTGTAGCTTTCTTTGGGTTCATTAGGGTTTTATTGTCCCGGTCTTTTGGCCTTTTGATTGCTTGTGAGGGTTTTGTTTCTGACATGACTCTGTGAGTCTCAAGTTTGTACATCACACAGTTCTTGACCTTTCAAGTCCTTGAGTTATTTTTGTTTAAATTTATTTATTTGTGAGTGTTTTTGGTCCTCCTACTTGGATTTTTGGGTTGAATGCTTGTATTCTAGTTCAGTGATCAAGTCCTTTGAATACTTTATGCTCTGCACTACTCTTTGTAGTCTGAGTTTGTCATTCTCCTTTTTATGGATCTAGTGAGATTTTGAGTTTATTAGTTTCACCAAGGTTAGGGTTTGTACCATTTCTTATTTTGGGTTGAATTTTGTTGTTTTGGAATTTTCTTTGCTTCATTCACTGTTATATGTTCAAATTGGTCAAATTTACCCAATTTTGCATTTAGTTGCATATATAATTTTTGAAACTTTTTTAAAAGAAAAGACAAAATGTAATACTTTTTGCATTAGGTTGCATCTAGTGAGATTTTTGTTGTTTTCAAGAAAAATAAAAAATTCAAAGTCTTGTAGTTTCTCATGCTTAGTTTAAATTCATTAGCTTTCACTTTACAAGAAAAGAAAAAGAAAAATTGGCATAGTAGTTGAAATTTGCTTTGAAAATTTTATTTTTACATCAGTTTTTGCTTTCTTTTGTTGAGTTCATAACACCATACAAGTTTCACACCATTACCTCTGACTAATAACAACCAACTAAAAAGAATGATATAATTAAAAATTACTAGTAAGTTTCTTTTTTCTAGGCTCTAACACCAACTATCTTAGGCTAGACTTGTGGACTAGGGAGTTTTAACTGTCCATAAGTATTTGACTTCAGACGTAGTTGACCAATCACTAGGTAAATAATCCTCTACATTGAGTGCATCTAGGAAGCTCCTCTCACACAGGAGTTATGCACGAGGTTGCGTGAGGACCTAGACTGAGGAGATAACCCTTTGATTCCTTGTTCGAGTGTAGATAAGTATTTTTACGCATCTGGGGACTTCTGTCAATACCACCTCTTAGGCCCTATGTGGTGCCATTGTTGACAGGGTTTGGGCTTTACTACATTGCCCATGCATATGAACCAGGCTTGCAATTTCCCCCCATACTCTCAGTGTATTTGTGGTATCCTTTAGTCTCTTTGACATTAGGGATCATACACAGGTATACCAAAAGGCTATTTCTGGTCTACCTTGGACGGGCTTGGAAGGTAACCCCAGTAGAAGGTGTGGGAGGGTGGTTGGGTTATTCCTCCACATGTGCCTAAGAAAATCTATAGGGACTCCAACTAACAATCTATCATCTTTCTTTTGGAAGGCATATCTTATACATGTTTGTCTGTTTGGATTTAGGAAATTTTAGTGAGTGTTGTGTGGTTTCTCTATACTTAGTTTGCCTTTAGGTGTGTGTGAGTAAAATTTTTTAGCTGTGGAAGACCAACCTCTCCATAGGTAAAGAAGGCTGCAAAATATTCCTCCATATTATACAATGGAGCCTCCACTGCCCCCTCAAAGGCTAAGATTAGGTGTTGATGGTTCATTTCAACCAATAGGAGTTAGCGAAGTTCCAAGTGAACTGGAACTTAGGAATAATCAGGTTGATACAACTGTAGTAGAGATTGAATACTTGCAGGCTGACAAGTTTGCAATGAATTTCAACCTGCCTCTTACTGAATTAAGCGATATTGTGTGTTGGCACTGGGATTTGAGCCCCCAAGGTCGAGTGAGGGGAGGCCGCTCCCAGGCAACAACAGAACTGCTTTAGACTATGCCTCCGGCCCTACGAAGTTAGAGAGGGATCTCTTGTTTGTTGTTGGAGCCTACTCCACATAAGGTTGTCAATATTGTGTGTCACCAAAGTCTACTACGCATAGGATTTTCAATCGGCATGATCAGGGGGCTAGGATCCTGAATGGGGCAAAGTATGTTGAGGAGAGGTGCATGGTGGGATTACCAGGGGAAAGGAACCATGGGAAAATGGAGTCAAAACCTATGTAAGAAATGAATACAAAGGGAAAGAATGACATGGAATTGCAAACAGAGGCAAGATAGCTGCTGATTTCCTAATCAGGATATATTTAGCGGGAAATTAGAGGACAAAAAGGGACAGTCCATTACATGGAGCACCAGTGAGATGAATTCCATGCAAATTTAGAAGAACTATTGATAAATGCTTGGAATAATAGCAGGAACATAGCGAGTATGAATTCCTAACCGTTATACACTAAGTTGCAGACATGAAAGCAATCAACAAATTGGAATCGAAACAGGAAACTTATTAACTTGTAAAGGAAATTACATATTGGGAAAAGCAACGGCACATGAATCTTTGCCATGAGAAACAGTTATTTCATTGCAATTTATTCATACACAGGTATCAAGTTTTACAAATGGGGAGCCTCAGCCTGGGGAATGTTTCCAAATCCAATTCACTAACTCCTTTCTCCCTCTATCAGGAGCGTTTTTATACAATCCTATTGTTGAGACCACCGAATTAAAGATGTTACAAGTTACCATTAGGAATTAATAGTGCAAGGAGTGGACTATCACCACATTTTACAAATATAAACAAACATCATGGAGATGCGGTGTGTGATGACATAGGTTGACAGTGCATAGCCCCATACCATCCTGCTTCATGAAAATGACTCCCATGGGGTGTGCTGACGATCAATCATCCACACAGGCTGTCCTAGACCTATTTTGCGTCTCCTTGTCCAACTGGTGCATGTCGTTCAAAGGTTGACAAGAAGACCTGAATCCTTTCCTCTACCATTATTCTGACCTCATCCTTCGTCAGGTAAAACTGTTATAGGATGAGGTCGGAGAAAAGGTAGCCAAATGCTTGGTGACAATAAGTGACTTAAGAAGCTTATCATCCTTGTACTGTCTTCTTCCTCTTACGAGGAGGATTCTTTTGTGATCCATGCAACCAGGTGTGTGTTTGAACTTCTCCTCATCCATGATCAAACAACCAAGTGGAGCCTTTAGGAATTGTGTCGAAGGCTCCGGACTCACCTGGTTCTAGTATGAGCATTTTCTCCAACAGTTCTGCCACCACTGTGAGCTGCGACTTCGGAGGTCGTGACTGCAGTCGGGAGTGTTGGAGGGATGTCGTTGGGATATCAAAACCCATGCACTGCACATCCAAAGATCGGGTTGTGTAGAAGTGGGTGACTCCCTCTTGGTATTTCACATCTGTGCCCCGGTGGTTGGTGATTTTCTGGTGTGGATAACCAAAACACAGATTTCATGTTTTCCTACCAAGAGTACCCCTTGTCAAACCAATTTCTTGAACCACACAGTCATGGTCATCTATGAAAGACTTCGACACTTCTTAGAATTCAACCCTATATCTCTTATCATCTACACAGTTCCATGTCTCAACGATCTTCGGAAGATGGTGTTATATAGTGCGAGTAGGAATGGCTTCGGGAAGGGCTATACCCTTAAATTAGTTGTGATGGTGGCATGTGTGGATCTAGGGTAGGTATTTTCCCTCTTAATGTTCAATCATATTATCTGGTATGGCTAAGATTCTGAATCATTTCCACGTGGCTACTAGGCTGGTTCCAAGGGTTGCGGATTTGACCATCTCCTTCCCTTTCAATTACCTTGATGGTGGTGTCGGGTTGTTTTAGTTTGTGGAATCCCTCGACCTTGTGTAAATTCCAGGTCTATTGCCTTAGAGAATCAAACCTCTATCTCTCTCATGGCTTCCTTCAAAATGAACCACGTGCCACACTTGCGAACCGGGAAAACATTGTCGTTGGACAATACTTCCACCTTAGGCATATCCTGAATGGTGTCAGAGGAATCAACCAATATGCAATGGGGTAGATTACACATGTGAATTCCTCCTCTTTTTTCATCTTCACACTGGATGGGAAATCTGTACCTCAAGAGTCTTCTCAGTCGTCTGATCAAAGGAATCTTTTATATCCACCGTCCATGTTCCATTCATCCTACCGCCAACTCTTCTCTTCTAAACACCACAGGTAGTTTTGGATTGTGACATGTTCTTAACCATCGATCGAGACCGACCTTTCATGCAGTCATCAATCTGAGTGGGCCCCACCTTCTTTTGCAATGGGAAAATTAGATATTTGTCCATGCTAGTTCGCATTGCGAAATGAACCGCAACCGTAGATTTATCCCTTTTCTCATCACGGCCGTTGATCTTCGCGACCTCTACCACTTTTTCACAATTTGAGATTGCGGTTTTACTTGCACAAGTATAGACCATGAAATTAATTTGGGCCACAGATCTGGCTCGGATCTCATCTCAACCATCAAATTCCTCCGATCATTAGCACGTTTCACAATCCGGGACGGAAGTCTTGATCGTGCATATTTTCTCACGCGAAGCGGTTTGGAGCCATTGATCCATCTTCGATCAATTGCAGCCTTTGATTATGAACCCTACCCAATTTTAACAGCACACCTACCACTTTCCTCATTGAAGGGTGGTCACATGAAATTAGATGGACTGGGACCCCTATCGAACCTCCATCAATCCCTTATATCAATCTGTTAAAAATGGAGTGTTAACAACTAGCTCCATGAGGGATGCTATCCTCTCAGCGAGGTAGAAAAGAACCCCAGTAGACCAAGTGCCAAAACCATTGGGCCACCTTCATTCTTTCTTTGACATCTCCATTCTGCTCCATGCCACTGCTTTAGCGAATTCTTGCCACTCTTGGAAATCATGCTGGTGACTGTAAACCTGTGCTGGCAACTGAAAATGAAAACAAAGTGAAAAAAGTAATGAAGGAAATGCTCAATAAAATCTGAGCTTATTTTCTCCTACCTACTCTACCTAAGTTTGTACACAAGCTTGATTAAGTGAAATCAGATTTCAAATGAAACCAATCAAGCAACTTGCCTAATATTCTTGTTCTTGAATGGTGCTTGATGGACAAAAATGAAATAGATAATGGGAGAAGGAAATAATAAACAAATTGATATTTAAGGTAGAGATGCAACCAATCATTGCCTTCACCTAGACCCTGCATGTATTCGGCCACGGGGTCGTAAAAATCATGGCAACCTCCAACACGCTCTAACATGCGCTCCTAGGAAAGCTGTCCAGAGCTTCCTACTTCCAGGGAGTCTTTAGGATGACACTTGGAAGATTGCAGATGCGGACCTACAAGATCTCTCTCCAATGGAATATCCCTTTCTCCGCCTGAAATTTCTTTAACAAGGTCCTGATGTGCTTCGAGAGGGAGGTCTTCAGCTTCTCCAGTGGAATCGAGTAGGCATACTCCTTCTATGTGAGGTGGCATTCCTAAAGGCGGAGTATCAAAAAAAGTGTTTATCTGTAAACTGCTGCATCCATCTTCATTTCTGTACAAGCTTTTGGCCTGCATCACCTCTGTTTCTTTCTACTTTTGCTTGGAGGCCTTAACCATGTGTCGTATCAATTCAAAAGAGGCATAACACAAGGGTAGGCTATCACCTCCAGTGCCCTCATCATGTTTTCCTGCTTCGATCTTATGATTTTTCATTGCACTTTGATTTCTTTTATCAAAAGGAATTGTTTCAATAGCTGGCTCGTCAGGTATATTTTGTAGGTACTCTTCTTCATATTCGTCATACACAGGTGCACCAAAATCCTTCTTAAAATCATCCCTAGTTGACTAGGGACAGGGCAGGTCACCATCTTTAGGGAATAATCCTGCAGGACTGCTTATTCGAGCCTCAGGCCAGTCATCTTTCTGCATACCATGAGAGATATTTGATGAGCGAGAGGCTTCCTCCTTCTCCTTGTAGGGCCCAACCAATTTGTATGTATCTTTTATTTCACCACCACCGTCCTGACCTGACAATTTATTTGACATCTCAAGGTTTTCCTCAACCTCCAAACAATCAGTGAACATCTGCTACATGGTGGTTGATTTTCTCTCCAAAATAAGCAAGGACAGGTCGGGGGAAAAGGTAGTTGCGTAATAGATATTAGCAGCATTCTCAAGAGGTTGAATTCCCTTAGGCATGTTATAATAAAAGCTTGTGAATATTCTGTTAAAACTGGATATGGCCTCCCCCTCATGCCTCCTCAAGGAATAAAACTTTGAAAGTATTTTCTCTAGTGGCCTTCTCCTACCCCAAAACCTCAAGAATGTGCAAGAAAGCTCTTCCCAAGTGTTGATGGACTTAGGATGCAAGTGTTTAAACCAGACTTTGGCATCTCCTTGCAAGGATAGAGAAAACGCCCGCATGCAGACATTGTCATGTTCTATCTGGAAAAGGTCAGAGAAATGCTCAAAGGCTTGTACGTGCTTCTCAGTAGTCAAGTTCTCAGATTCTCTGTCAAACTTTGGGAGGTACTTGTAATATTTCACAGGAAAATCATGGAGGATAGGAGAAAATTGTAGCGGTTTATATCGGCTTGGAGAAATGGGGGAGACAAAGTTAGGTACGATAGCTAAAATATCATCCAAGGTTTCATGAATTTCACAGGGGTTTCCTTTGACATCAAGCGCCCCCGGATAAAGACCTAGGCCAAAATCAGATGTACAAGATGATGCAATGCTTTCGGTTCGTAAAGAAGGATAAACAAGGACATATTCATGGCTCTGCTCAGGATGAGCTAGGCTATAGAAGGCTGTTTTGATAAATCTAAGAAAAGATAAGAGAAAACTTACAAGATATGATAAGGCATCCTGGAAGAAATGTGGACTCGAGTGGTTGGACCTTCTACAATGCATTTCTAAGCTTTATGAGGTGTCCATTTTCCAGGCGAGATCTGCTAACCTTCCTCGGTCATTAGATTTCTGGGTCACATCACTAGCAGAGTCACTAAAGTCTGAATCCTTCAAGAGTGGAGTTGTCAGGTGAAAAGTGATCAACCTTCTTGATGTTTGGCCGATTGGTCACCATCAACAGCCAGATCTAAATCTTTGTCGTTCTTCCCAGGGAGGATCTTCAAGTTCATCCCCAGCAACGGTGCCAGTTTGTTGGCACCGGGATTTGAACCCCCCAAGGTTGAGCGAGGGGAGGCCGCTCCTGGGAAACATCAGAACTGATTTAGATTGTGCCTCCAACCCTACGCAGTCAAAGAAGGATCTCTTGTTTGTCGCTAGAGTTTACTCCACATAAGGTTGTCAATCTTGTGTGTCACCAGAGTCTACTCCGCATAGGATTTTCAATCAGCATGATTAGGGGGATAGGATCGTGAATGGGGAAAAGTATGTTGAGGAGAGGTGCATGGTGGGATTACTGGGGGAAAGGAACCATGGGAAAATGGAGTCGAACCCTATGTAAGAAATGAATACAAAGGGAAATAATGATGTGGGGTTGCAAATAGAGGCAAGATAGCCACTGATTTCCCAATCAAGAGATATTTAGCAGGTGATTAGAGGACAAGAAGGGACAGTCCATCGCATGGAGCACCAGCGAGATGAATTCCATGCAACTTTAGAAGAACCATTGATAAATTCCTGGAACAACAACAGGAGCATATCGAGTATGAATTCCTAACCATTATACACTAAGTTGCAAACATGAAAGCAATCAACAAACTGGAATGGAAATAGGAAACAAATTTACATGTAAAGGAAATTACATATTGGGAAAAGAAATGACACATGAATCTCTACCATGAGAAATAGTTCTTTCACTATAATTTATTCATACATAGGTATCAATTTTTACAAATGGGGAGCCTCATCCTGAGAATGTTTCCCAATCCAATTCACTAACTCCTTTCTCCCTCTATCGAGAGCATTTTTATACAATCCTATTGCTGAGACTACCAAATCAAAGCTGTTACAAGTCGCCATCAGGCGTTCACAGTGCAAGGAGTGGACTATCACCATGTTTTACAAATATAAACAAACATCATGGAGATTCAACGTGTGATAACGCAGGCTGACAGCGCAGAGCCCCATACCATCCTGCTTCATGAAAATGACTCGCATGTGGCATGCTGACGGTCAATCGTCCACACAAGATGTCATGGACCTATTTTGTGTCTCCTTGTCCAGCTCGCGCATGTCACTCAAAGGTTGACAAGAAGACCTGAATCCTTTCCTCTATCATTCTCCCGACCTCATCCTCCATCAGGTAAAACTATTATAGGAGGAGGCCGGAGAAAAGGTGGTCGAACGCTTGGTGAAGATAAGCGACTTAAGAATCTTATCATCCTTGTACTATCTTCTTCCTCTTATGAGGAGGATTCTTCTACGAGCCATGCAGCCATGTGTGCATTTGACCTTCTCCTCACCCATGATCAAACAGTCAAGTGGAGCCTCTAGGAATGGTGTCGAAGGCTTCGAACTCACCTAGTCCTAGTACGAGCATTTACTCCAACAGTTTTGCCACCACTGTGAGATGGGACTTTGGAGGTCATGACTGTAGCCGGGAGTGCTGGAGGGAAATTGCTATTATGTCAAAACCCATGCACTGCACATCCAGAGACTGAGTTGTGTAGAAGTGATTGAATCCCTCTTGGTATTTCACATTTGTGCCCTGGTGGTTGGTGATTTTTTGGTGTGGATAACTAGAACACAGATTTCATGTTTGCCTACCAAGAGTACCCCTTGTTGAACCAATTTCTTGAACCACACATTCATGGTAATCTATGAAAGACTTTGACACTTCTCGGAATTCAACCCTATATCTCTTATCATCTACATAGTTCCAGGTCTCAATGATCTTTGGAAGATGGTGTTATATAGTGTGAGCAGGAATGGCTTCGGGAAGGGCTATACCCTTAAAGTAGCTGCGATGGTGGCATGTGTGGAGCCAGGGTGAGGATTTTCCCTCCTAATGTTCAATCATATTATCTAGTATGACTAAGATTTTGAACCATTTTCGTGTGGCTGCCAGGCTGGTTCTAAGGGTTGCAGATTTGACCATCTCCTGCCCTTTCAATTACCTTGATGGTGGTGTCATGCTGTTTTATTTTGTCGCGTCCCTCAGCCTCATATAAATACCAAGTCTATCGCCTCAGCTAATAAAACCTCTATCTCTCTCATGACTTCCTTCGAAACGAACCACGTGCCACACTTGCAAACCGAGAAAACAGTGCCGCTGGACAAGACTTCCACCTCAGGCACATCTTGAATGGTGTCGAAGGAATTGACCAATCTGCAATGGGGAAGATTACACACATGAACACCTCCTCCACTGTCATATTCACACTGGATGGGAAATATGTACCTCGGGAGTCTTCTCAGTCATCCGATCAAAGGAATCTTTTATGTCCACCGTCCATGTTCCATTGATCCTACTGCCAACTCTTCTCTTCTAAACATCGTGGGTAGTTCTGGATTGTGACACATTCTTAACCATTGATTGAGACCGACCTTTTGTGCAGCCATCAATCCGAGTGGGCCCCATCATCTTTCGCAATGGGAAACTTAGATATTTGTCCGTGTTAGTTTGCATTGTGAAATGAACCACAGCCATACATTTATCCCTTTTCTCATTACTGTCGTCGATCTTCATGAACTCTACCACTTTTTCACGATTTGAGATTGCACTTTTATCCGCACAAAGTATATATCACGAAATTAATTTGGGCTACAGATCTGCCCCAGATCTCATCTCAACTATTGAAGGCCTCCGATCATTAGCACGTTTCGCAATCCTAGATGGAAGTCTTGATCATGCATATTTGCTCGCGCGAAGCGGTTTGGAGCCATTGATCCATCTTCGATCAATCGCAGCCTTTGATTATGAACCCTACCCAATCTTAATAGCACACCTGTCGCTTTCCTTGTTGAAGGGTGGTCATATGAAATTCGAGGGACTGGGACCCCTACCGAACCTCTATCAAGGCCTTATGTTAGATTGTTAAAAATGGAGTGTTAACATTGTGATCATCCAAGTTCTTCCTTTTGATTCACCTGTTATTGGTGTTCAGATGAGAAACATTATGGGTAGCTATGGATAGGGTATTTCTAGCCCCACTTCAGTCGTTTTGGCTAGAGGAGTGCCACCTCCCCCAGTTTGTAATCCAAGACCAAATGCAACTACTGCACCTTTATCACTAAGTAGTCGAGTGGTCCAACCATCGACTTCCTCTAATGTAGTGGGTCCTTCTAGTTGGGTTGTCACTGGGATTCCCAGTGCACCATTTTCTTCACCCTCTTCCATGTATACTTCTTAGAGTGGTCCAAGTGGATCCTCATCATTTGTCTAGGTTTTCTTGTGGAATGGGGGACACATTCCCCCATAATATCCTTACGTAGTTCCTACACTTGCATATGTGGGAATGCAGTTTGGAAATACAAATGCTTATGGCCAAGGTTTCTAGACACCGGTTTCATCCCCTTTTACAAGCTCTCCCTTTTTTCTTTTTAGCGGAGGCATACCTACTCCTTTCTTCCAGACCCAAGTTTCACTTGGGGCAGCTCAAACCACTTATAATGCACCACATATGTGTAATCCACTGGATTATGGATGAAATCCATTTCGAAGTATTCCAACTACTTCACAATCGGCGGTTGGGGGAAACCCCACCTTTATGTTTGGGAACTAGGTGGTAGATCCATTTACCTCCCAGACTCAAGATTTTCAAGCTCTGGTTATGCCTAAAATTCCCTTCCTGGAAACTTTAAACTTGTCAAACTTGTCTAAGTTGGTGAATGACCCGGTGAGGCATAGTTCCAAATGGCCACCTGTTCCTAGCAAGTTGCCCTCGGACATTCCCAAGTTCGAGGGAAAAGCTGGTGAAGACCTAGCTGCCCATATCAGCACTTTCCACTTGTGGTTCTCTTCTAACTCATTGAACGATGACACCATTCGGTTGAGGTGTTTCCATAGAACCTTGACTAGTATTGCAGCAAAGTGGTATATTGAACTACCCTCTACTGCATTTGATAGTTTTTTAGACTTAGCGAATTTGTTTCTTAATCACTTCCATCTTCCTGTCTGGTATGACGTTGGCATAGACCTATTGTCTACCTTTCAGCAAGACAAAGCCACACATATCTCAGATCATATCCAAGAGTGGAAAAGACAGAAGAGGCTTATTAAAGCCACCATACTCCCCGAGTTCTTGTTAGAGTGGTTCCTAAAATATTTATTGCCTTATATATCTAAGGATGTATCCACTTTGGGGGTGACCACTGAAGAAGAGGCCATCCTCAAGGCCCAGTAGATGGATTTGATATATGCTCAATCTAGGATATTATATGAAATCATACATGAGGCTCCGTAATCTACCCATAGTGTCGAGAAACCGAAGCCTAGACCCCATGCTGATGGTGTGGTCGATTCAGTTAATTCTCCCACTCTAGAGTCACTAGAAAAATAACTCCACGAGTTGTCAATTAAGAAGTCTACAATGAAGGCAGGAAAGGATGCCAACCCCTCCACCCAAAATGAATTTTTTTTTTCACAATCTTCCCATAAGGGAAATCAATAGCCCAGTGGAAAAAAGAAGAAAGGGAAGAAGGGTGAGGGAAATCAAAACAAGCCTAAACCATGAACAATGCTAATGGGGGTAAGAAGTATAAGAAGAAAGTGAAATTTCCTTGTAAGTTGTGCCAGGAAGATCACTTAACTCATCAATTCCTTCTTATTGACCAAGCTCATAAGTTGCTTAAAAACCAACAACCGACTGTCTTGAAGGATCCATTTCCCCAAGGACAGAATGCAGCTTCTATTTCTAATGTAGATAGGGGTACTCTTGGTTCCCCTCCTGATCAAAACTACATCAATATGGTACGTTCCATTTCCTTTCTCCAAACAAGAAATAAAAATGATGAGACGGAAGCTCCTAAGAAGGGTAAGTATGTCGGTGAAACCTCTAACCATCTCACGATAGAGAAAGCTGTTGAACCAATTCCTAGAATACTGAAAGGTGTTTTTGAAAAGGAATTTCACAATCCAAATTCTAGGGTTGCTTCTAACTACTCTATGGTAGAATATTTGGCTCAAACCCCATGTGTGATGTCAACATTGGAAGTGCTACAGAGTTTCCCTTCTCAGCGGGATGCCCTCTTAGCATCTTTAGGCAACATGGACTCGTTGAACCTCATGGTGAAGTTTAATATGTCAAATGTTAAGATGTGCCTACCATATCATGTGGCTTTGTCAGTAGATCTCATTCATGGCGGAAAATAAATTGGATGTATGATTGACGAAGGTTCTTCGACATGTGTTATGTATATTTCTTAGTGGAAGGATTTGGGTTCCCCGCGACTAGTTTCGTCAAATACCTTACTTACTACTTTTGACGGGAGTTCTTTTTTCCTGCATGGTATCCTACTAGCTTTTGAGATTAAGCTATCAGGGAAAACAATGGTTGTTGAAGTTGAGCTGATTGATGCTCCTTTGGACTATAACTTGCTTTTAGGGAGAAGCTGGACTTGTGCCATGTGTGTGATTGCCTCGGCTGTTCTTCGGGTGGTTGTGATTCCGCGCGATGGGAATTTGGTTACTATTGACCAGCTCAGTTTTGCTTGGAAGGGCTATTTGGAAACTAATGAGTCCACTGTAGCCTTGTTTGATCAGGTTAAACCAACTAATGAGAGCTTGGGGGTTGGAATGTATTCAATGTTAATGGGAACATTTGATATCCCAACCCCTATAAAATATTTAGGTTCTACCAGTGTAGGGAATTCTATCATGACTATTGTCAATAGAATGGATCCTTCGATCCTTCCTTCCCGTTATCAGCCTGAGGTGCCCTTATTGAAAGTGGAAGTATCTTATCAAGATGTTGTTAATACCATTGCTAGTCTTGTCGCGACTCCTTCTATAGTCTCAGAGGAGTCGGAAGAAGCTTACCTGCACGCTTGGGCAGAGAGATATTTATATTTAGATGACTTATTAGACATGGTTTTACCTTCTGATGAAGCCATTTTGGAATCCATGAGTAGGCGAGATAAGATTTGTGAAGATATTCACCATAGGTCCTAATTTCTTCCATAACTGATTAGAATTGAAAACCAGGAGTTCCATGTGAACTAGCGGAAGATGTTGATCTATCGATTAATCCTTTTCCAAAGGAGGGAATTTTTTCCGAGGGGAATATGGAAAATATTTATGTTACCATTCCTATCAATATCTCTGCAAACCCGCACGTCATCGAAAATGTGCATATTGATGCAAACTCCTCCTTAGAAAAGGTTTCCATGTATACTGTCCTATTAAAGGGATTTCACGACGCATGTTCCTGGTCATCTATACTAGGCATAGATCCATATATTGTTGAACATGGAATCTGAACCTATCTCAATTCTAAACCTATTCGACGACGAATGAAGAAGTACTATGCCTAATCTTGGTGCTTTTTCTTGTATTTTTATTGTATGTATTTTTATGTACAATAGTTAGCTGGTTAGTGTTCCTTATACCATCTGTTGGTTTTTACAGATGTCAGCTTGGTGGTTTGTAGGTTTTTTGGATGGAGCTAGTCGTCATACTTGTAACCTGGCTTAACCTGCATGGGTCATCTATTCACCCTCAGGACAACTAGTTTCCTCTGAATGCACTTGCTTGGGTCCTTCTATTAATAATGTGGCTGAATACAAGGTTGTTATTGAGTTGTTATGAGATTCCTTGTCACATGGAATCACCTAGTTAGATGTCAGACTTGGCTCTCAACTCGTGGTTTCCTAGCTCAATGGAGCTTATCAAGTGTCAAACCCTACCTTGTTACGTTAGTTTTTGTAGGTTATATTACTTGAAAGAAATTTTGATTATATTTCATTTAATCACATTCCACGAAATGAAAATACAATAACTGATGCATATGCAAACTACATTCTAGATCAGAACTTAACACATATTTTGTAAAATATACATAACAGATACATTTGGAACACATTGTAAATAACCAGACAAATATATATATATGTCCATGGATATGTAGATTTTTTATACAAATATCCAGTCACAATTGTATAAATATACAAAAATAGGATCTTAATCCATAAAAATTCCTATAGATCTAGGCCTGATCATCAACATCCTCAGCTGTAGTAGCCTCTTTGGCCTCCCTGAAAAATAGAATGGCCTTGGCTACTCTCCTTAGTAGATGTATCTAGGTAGTTGGGATTCCTACTACAAACTCTTGCATGACAACAAGAATCCACTCAATCCGTATAGTGGGAACTTGTTGTGTTAGCTTGGCCAGATTTCCCTCGAGAAATCTGAGTATACCTTGGTCCCCACCCTGTATGGGCCATACAAACATCCTAGGGTTCCCATTAGGGAGTACATGTCCAATATATGCATTTCAAGAAAAAGTAAAATGCATTAAAACTTTTATACATGTGTATATAATTTTATGATTAAAATTCATTAAAATAAAAAAAATAAAAAATACCTACCTCTCCCCATGCTTCTCCTCGCAAGAGGATGAGATAATTGTCTCCGCGGAAATACATTCCAAAGTATGGAAAATGCTCAAGAGCTGGAAACTGCCACTCCCACCTTACATAAAAATCATCATTATATACACTCTGGATTGATCCTTTGCCACCTTGACGGAGGAATCCCCACCTGGTCAGTCTAGGCTGGCAAGGAGAAAATGATGGTAGTGATACTGCAGGACTAATGGAAAGCACTCTTTCAAAGAAGAATGCCACTAATATGATAGAATATACCAAAAAAAATTGGCATCCTCTCTTACAGTCAGAGAGCTACTTCCTCATGATTAGGATCATACTCGAAGACAAATTAAATACAGTCCCATGCACACACTCCACTGCAACTCTCATCTGTGTTTGAGTGGCTAGATGCAATGAGGATGATTCTACAACCCTCTCTATAGTACTCACCACTACCTGTAATGGGAAGCTAGTGATGTGACCAATAGGGATGCATGATCCCTTCTTTTGAGTACCTAGTGTGCAATAGGTGTCAACATAGTCCTGGACACTCATAGGGTCACCACCCCTACCTGTTCCCTCAAGGTTCAAGGGAATACCCCTGTGTGATAACCCTACGATGAAGTACATATATTCCACTGATACTTCCAAAATATCCCCTTAGAGATCAAAAGAACCAAGGTCATGGTCCCAATAGTTTATCAAATGCTCAAGCAAGTGGACATTGGCCCGCATGTTGGATGTACAAAAGAACTTCAGTAAGCCACTTTGCCGTAAAACTTGCACAATGGGGCCATCTCGTAGAGAATCTCGATCCATTTCTTCATGTTCTCACTCCTTGCACTCTAAAACCATGATTGTACATGCCTAATTAACCATTACTGATCATTAGAATCCATTTAATTATTTCAATTTTGGTCATATAATAAACTTTTCTATGTTACGCAGAACACGCGACTATTCTTTAGGAATATTGCGTGTCACACGCAAGTTTATCTTGAGCAGGTTGCATGTAAAACGCATGTATGTGACTGTTTAACTCGCATACCCGCGTGTACTTCGTAGCCTTCTTAGGGCTGGCCCAAAACATTAAAATTTTTCACCAAAATGAAAACTGGAGTGGATTAAATGAAAGAGAGGGGAAATCCAATCAACCTAACACTTATGGATTGTAAATTGGTCCACTGATTTGTCCTCCCTGAGAAATCCATGTTCGAGGTGAAAACCTGCCAAATTGGGTAAAAGAGTCAAATGGTATGTTTTATTTTAGTTTTTGAACTATATATAGAAAAAAATTCAATTTTTTGGGTTTCTAGTCTATAGTTTGAAAATTATTTTTTTATAATTGAAGTAATACCATGTCATTTTCCACAATGCAACAGGTTTGAAGTATTTAAAAAGTCTGTATCCACTCATATAAGGTAGTATTTGGTCCTCGATATGTCTTTATGCATCTATACCTTATATGCTTTTAACCCTAGGATTACCTCTTTAACCACAGACTATGGTGTTTAGCAATTTTTACCTCATCTACATCATTGTTCCTCCATGGATAATGTTGGGGAAAAATATTAAACAAATCATAACATATATCCAATGATTTAATTGTCAACCCAGAGAGCGCAAACTTGTGAGGTACAGACAAAATATATGCAAGGGCAGAGTGTCGTTGAACTTAATCTAATATTCTAGATAACTGAAATAAAAAATATATGCAACTAAAATTAAATTAAACTTGCAAAAGAAGAAATGACATGAAAAGCAAGAAATGACATGAAAATAAATCTAATCTAGAAAAGCAGTAAATTTCAAGAAATAAATATAATCTATGAGAGCATAAGATTGCATGAAATAAACTCATATAAAACAACTAACATTAACTTGTGAGCTCACATAAAATCAATACTATCAATTCATAAGCAAGAAATAACTGAAAATCTATATTAACAACTCATAAGGAAGAAATAACTGAAAATCTATATTAACATTGGAGAGTAACGAGATTTGCATCAAAGCATAATCTCCATTACACAACAATCAAGAATCTATTCTATGACTAATTATGAACTATTCTCTACTTCCAAACCACTAAAGAGGCCTCTAAACAAAATGAGGAGAGAGCCCTCCTATTTATACATGAATTCAAGATAACTAATCATAATTACAGATCCACTATTCTCTCAACTTATCCCTCAAAATCCTCAACAAATCACTTTTCTCTCAACCCATCCCTACAAATCCTGCATGATAGCTTGGATAAGATATTCCATATCCATGATCTTCTCGTTGAAATTAGCCCATATCTTGAAGATGAAATTCGAATTTGAGCCTAGGTGGTGACTTTTGAGCTTGTTAAAGTCTTCAAATACACCTGTAAACATCACCAAGATCATCCAACTTTAAAGTATAATGAAAATATGTTAATTTTCTTAATATTTAACCTTAAATTCACTCAAAATACTAAAAAATAAATGATTTGGAAAATGGTAATATAAACCCATATTTATTATGAAAGTGGTGGATATTAATGGTTTTATGGAAGGAAAAATAGGAATAAGGTGAAAAATAGTATGTGAAATGATGAATAAAATGTGGTCTTTTTGCAGCTCAACATTCCCCCCAACTTGACTGGTTGCATGTCCTCATGCAACTATGCATTGATTATCTTTTTAGCTTTTGGCTTTGTAGCTGGGTTTTACAACATGATGGTATGTAACAGTAAATCATTCCATGATTTGAAATGCATGAGTGGCAGCACTTTTCCTTATGATTGGTTCTTGTGTTTACAACCATAAGTATAACAAATGTTGGTTCTTATGTTAACAAAATTCGCTTGTTTTACCTGTATTTTTGCTGCAATACATAAGATTTAAAAGTATACATGCATTAAAAATGATGAAGGATTAATGTATATTAGAAAGCCTTTTCTTCATATTATGAATCATGCCAATATATACAACATAGTTTGGGAAAGACATGTTGGTTAATGGTAAATGAGATGATGAATATGTAAAATGGTAATGAATAGTCCCCCCTCCCAACTTAAGATGGATTAGGTTTCTGAAAAAGGAGAAAGGAATGTAGTGATGGAATTTTTCAAATTCATTCATTTTCTAGCATTTAAGGAATTACATGGTTAAATATTAGAAAACAACATACCTCCACTTACCCAAAAAGTTGATGAACTATGCAATAGGAATGTGGCTGCTGCTTGATAATAGAATGTGAAGTGATGAAATATGAATTGCTGCTTGGTTGGATGAAGTAAAAGATGAGAGATGAAAGTAGAACTATGGTAGTCTCATATGGCTAGAAGTATACTACTGTAAAACTGCTTATGGAGTCATGCAAAGTATATAGTCTTCACCTGCTACAAAACCCGATGGTACAATTCTTACCATGTGAATAAATGTGTCAATGTCAAACATGGAAAGAAGTCATTGGATTACTGACCATTGATGAATGTTGTTAACCAATGCGAGGAAATCTCACCATTGATGTCAATGAGTGCCAAGGTACCTAAGTACATCATGCAAAGTGCGAATAAATGAGCTAATGTCAAGCCATTTGAAAGATATTGCCATTAAAGCATGCAAGACTCAAGGTACTAAAAATGAACTCTAGTCTCTATCCCAGATAGTGTGCTGAGGTCGATGGGTAAAGTCTTGTTGAAAGGTGGGTCTTAAGGAATCCCACATTAGTCAACACGAGTTGTACATAATGAGTGGTAGGACTATAGATGAAACATATAAAGGTTAAACAGTTTTTATGGTAGAGATAATAAAGCAATGTAGTCATGGAAAGGAAGATGAATAGTTTTATTCATAAGGAAAAAGATAAACTGAAAATGAGGAAATTGTGTGCGACTCAGAAAGGTGGACATGTGGGAAGTTACGATGTATAAGGCAGAAAAAGTAGACTCTAACATGGATGATGAATAATCTTGGAAGGAAAAAGGGTAAGTAATCATGACATGGAGTAATTGGTTTCTGAAAGGATTCTTTGTGGCAGCAAAATGTCATGACATACATAATGGAAACTCAACTTCTTCAAGCTTTCAATGGAGCATTTTTTTCTAAAAAGCTTCTGTGATTCTAGAAATTATTTATGCATGCCATTCGTTCATCTTTTGAACCTGAAAAAAAAGTTAGCATTTTCCTGCAACAAACTTGTGAGAGTATTGAAAATACAGAAAAATATGTGCTTAACAAACCAAGTCAAAGAAAATAAATGAAATGCTTTTATACTTGAAAGTGGCAACCCTTCTTGTCGAAACCTGTTTATGAGCAACTTGTGAAAACAAGTTAGTGTCACAACATGTATGAAAGCATGAAGTTCTTGGGCTTAAGAATACTCCAAGTTTATTTGCAAATTTTTACAATTTTATATTTTATTCTTATGATTTTATTTTTTTTGGTTTGTTTATATAAAAATAAAGAGAATGTTTTTTATATATTTTTTATTTTTATTAATTTTATAACACCATTTCGTATGCATATTTGTTTTGTTACTATTATAATAATATTTTATTATTATAACAAGTTATTATTATTATTTTTAAATTGTTATATATATATATATATATTTGAAATTGATTGAAATTTTATTATTATAACAACTTTTTATTATTATTTTTAAATTGTTATATATATATATATATATAATTCTAAAATTTTTACTTTACAATAAAGTAAAACAAAGTATTATTGATTTAATTTTATGTTATTTATTTTTTAAATTTATAATTTTTTTAATGTTTATAATTTTATTTAAATGATTATTTTTTGTTCTAACAGAGTTTTTACATCCTCATACAAAAATCAATGATTCCTTACGTAATGATTGAGAAAATGGGGAGAGAGAGGGTCGACCCTCTAAAAGAAAACTATCTTAGAATAGAGAAAAGTATACAAACAAGCGATTTATATGATAAGTTTAGCAGTTTTAATGACCATGCAGACACCTTCCCTGAACGAAAGATGTGCCAGGTCCCACTGTGAAAAAATAAATAAATAAATAAGAATGCATAGCTGCGACAGCAGTTGCATTCGATTTCAAAGAAAAATGAAACAGCCTTTGATTTAGAGTTTTTGTATCAAGTTTTTATTTTTGAAATTGCAAAATATAAGTTGTTTTAATTAGAACTGCGCTCGAGCCATCATTACTATTGGGCGAGGCTGAGAAAAATGAATCCATAAAATTTGGCAGTCCCGGATCTAAGCGTCTATGATTCAATATCTATTTGATTTCAAAGTTAAAAAAACCGACTCAAAAACTCAAAATTGATTTGATCCATACATGGCAGCTTTGGTAGCATCCCTACTAATAGATCCAGATCGAGATTATGACCTTAGTGAACGAGCAGATAAGCAGATCTAATATGCTTATATTCTCCCTATTGGTGAGAATATGGTAGATAAGCATGACCTCCCTTTCTGCAATTTTACATAATTGTTTCAACAATATCGTATCCCTTTTGATTGGTATCCACGTTATCTTGTTTTTCTAGAGAATGTAGCAGCTACTATGATATTCTTCTCAAGAAGTCGAAGTAAGGTATTACTATAATGAATGCAAAATTTGATTGCAACATAATAATAATAATAATATATGAGTTGGATTTCAATATTCTGAAGCAATTTAACGATAATCAAATAATTTTTATATTTCAAGGCAATACTGTGGGTACTGCTAAAACCCAGGTTACCCTTGAAACAAAATAATTATTGACGACCCGGTATTAAGATTCATCTTTATGTATTAGAATGGGTTGAAATCACTCTCCTTTGACTGCAAAATAAATGGCTTTAAAAATATTTTACCATTTCATAATTAAGTGATTGTCACTTAAAATCATGTAACATGACAATGTGTCATTGTTCTTTCTAGAAACTAAGACATGTTCCCATTCTTTTCTTTTTCATTGCCTAAGAAATCAATTTGATGAAACTATTGAGAGGTGTTTTACATCAATCATATCTTTCCTCATGAGAGTAAACGTTATTTTAAATGACAGTATAACGTGATAATTCTTCTACATTGGATCCATATCTATCCATTGCATTTTCGGTTGGAAAATTCCACACGTTTAAAATTGACTTGCTTCAATTTTGTGCCAATTTACACTACGAATGCATGACTATTTATGATTTCGGGTAGAACAACCTCATTCATTCCCTTCAGAGATTCAAGGCAATATTCTTTACTTTCCACAGTTAGAAAATGTTGCGGACAAAATGTTTGGGACATAAATCACTTGAAAACTGGCCTATAAAATTTCCATAAATACCATAACTTATCAGACCCGTCTTCATTTAATGGTTAAGGAGTCATGATAGTTTTGAAAATTTATGTCATAAACATATTTCTTTTACAAGTATGCATGCAACCATGATATATTGACATGGAGATAGTTCTTGAAAATTCAAACTCCTACAAAAATGAAAAGTTAAAATTAAAATTTAATAAGTTTCGACCGAAAAGAACAAAAATGGGATAGAGTTTATATTATGCATTCATTTTCCATATATTCATCACTTTATCATAGTGACAGCCATCTCTCATAGTCACAGCCGTCTCTTCACAGCCTGTCATTGCAGCTATCATAGGAAGCGTATTCATGGTATGCTAATGATGGAATAGCCTACCTATTAAAAAATAGATTCCATGGGTACAAATTTTATGAGCTGCTTAGTCACCAAATTGTGGACCAGGTTTTCATATAAGTGTGTTGTAGAGAACCACGAGCATTGACTCATGATCATAAGGGACTGAATCATGAATTGGATCTTGTCATATAGGCACGGAATCTCACTCTCGCAGCTGTTAACAAAGGTTTGGATTGGTATCTGACTGTTTATATAGGTGATACGGTTAGAATGGAAGAGCCAATAGACAAACTATATATATTGTATTTATTGCACATGGAAGCTCTAAAGTAACCTTTAGTTTACTCCTAGGACATTAAGAACATGGAATGACATGCCAGAATATAAAACACGCAGAGCATTCATAAATTGCACCATACCAAATGAAACAAATGTAACTTAAAATAATAGCTTAAACTTTTAGATTCAGGTTAAATTTGGTGAATTGGCGGAGGTAGGTGTCTTATTCTTTGTTAAAATGACATCTCAGCAGCAGTCAAAGCCGCCACAGAGAGGGCGAATCGAATTTATAATTAAGCTAAGATAGCTATAACCTCGTAACTGCTGGCAGGAAATTTGCCAGTCCATTCGTCTGTTTGAATGAGTTTATTGAAGTTGACTAAAAATAGAACTAGTTGTTAGCCATCTACTTGGCTTCTAATTAATAAAATGGAATGGAAAGGATCTTGTCTTATTTCCAAGATTTTATCGGTGGTTACTAAACTGATTCCAAAATCAATGTAAAGTGAATTGATGTTATATCTCTTTTCTATTTTAGCAATAGGTCTAGATACTAGTAATCACATCCAATGTATCTGAGAAAATGCTAAATCCTCAAATTTTTTATCATACATTTATTACAAAGAAAGACTACATCAATCATGCCTTAGGATACTGCAAAGTCTTAATTCAAAATAGGAACATGGAATTCGAGCATTCGTGGAGAAGATATTGTAAAAGAACAACGCTCGAGCTATGTGTAATTGGTTACAATTGAACTGTTCCATTTACTCGAGAAGAGATAATTGCACAAGACAACCTGTTAATATATATTGGCCAAAAAAATAAAAATCCAAGTGAATAAAGTTCATTTTGTTATCACCCTATTAAATCTCAGTAAATGAAGATGCCACATTAGTCCATCTGGTTGGCAACATAATATTGAGATTACACAAAGGTCTCAAATCATATATTGGAAAAATATTATATCATGAAGTGATTCGCCAATACAAAGGGCTTTTTGATCATTTGCTAAGCTTTGAATCATCAAAATGGAAAAAATGTGATAGCAAGAAGGGAAATCATGAATGGCCAGGCTTTAGATCTATCATTAGCATCTCTAATTTGCAGATCATTTCTCAATCGATGTTTTATACTTGCAGGTTTTAGTGTGGAAGGACGAATGCACAAATCGAAACTTGGGGGGCAACAGATGGCGAACAATATTTGTAGGCTCACAAATCCAAGAAATCTCGTTTGTATATTTGTTTTGATTGCAGATTTTGTATGATAGACTGTTTGCAGGTTTCATAAGATAAACTATTTGCAGGTTTCGTATGGAGGACTAAAGGGCTGTTTTATTTATTTTATAATTTTTTTTGACATAGTTTTCTTTCTAATATTAATATTAATGTCTAGAATATGCATTTTAATATATAATGTTTAAATGTTTATAATTGCATGTTTTACAGTAGCAAATCGAAAAATTATTAGTGGACACACAGTTAGGGTTTTTTTTAGAGGTAAACAAAACAATTCCTAAATACAATAAAATTTAGTTTGTTTCCTAAAAAGAAACTAGAAAATTTCATCAATATAAAACAAATTAAATTTATTCCAATTTTTAGAAAACCTAATCTTTTTACAAAAATTAAAATTTTGAACTACTATCAAAACAAATGAAAGTTTTTCTAAAACAAGAAAATTAATTAAAAAGAGATTAATTAAAATATATATTTTTTAATTGATATATATATTTCCTACATGCAAACTAGATTTAGTAAAACTTTTATTTTATTTTTTTTAAAACTAAAACAAGCAAAGGAACAAAAAAAACTATATAGATTTTAATTATTTTTTATTTGTTTATTTTATTTTCTAATTGTTCATTAAAAGAAACTAACTCTCAATTCATTTTTTATTCCTTAGCATGAAAAATAAAAAAATGAAAAGAGATCGAAATTTCAGTTGTTTTTTTCTTTATAAATATTTTTAGATTTAAAATTAATTTTTAATTCCTAATAAAATTAAAAACAGAATCGTAATTAAGACAGAAACGAAAATTTTAACAAATTAAAACATTAAAACAAATTAAAACATGCTAATTTTTAAATTGAAAATAAAACTAAAACCTACCTACTCTATTCTAATTGAAATTTACAATCGTCTAAGTGTAATGAAAATTCCAATGTAGCCATCTATGTAACAAAACTAAACAAAAATTCAAATTTAAAAGAAAAAACAAAACTAATTTAAACAGGTGTTCTCCTTCTGATATGCATGATTCTTCAAATGTTGATTCTTCCTTGTTTGCTTTAGGAGTAATTACATCTTCGACTGTTATCAAGATCTCCTCTTCATGGGAAGAGGAGATTCTAACTTTTTCTAGGATCTAAGTGAGCTTCTCTAGGCTTACGCTCATCATAAAATCATTTTACTGACTTCAAATCAAATGATAAAAAGAAAAATGAATACATGAATACATGACAGTGAAAAAAAATAATACGAAATGGGTTAGTACAAAACAAATACAAAAACATGAATAAGAAGTGCACAAAAATATGTACAAAAATATGAACATATACAAAATTAAGAGCAAGTTAGTATGAAATGAAGGCTAGCCCAAAAATGAAAGAAATCCAAACTTTACACTACAAAACTGTAAAAGAAAACTTGTATAAAAACAAACACGCATTTGCAGAAAATGAAATAACACATATGCAGAAAAAGAAAATACTTTGCCAAAAAATAAACACGCTTCTAGAAACAACAAGGCTTTGGGGTGACCCACTAAAGTGGATGCGTCTGGCTATTACACCATGGGAATTCCAGAAATTCTATAGTGAAGTTGTCCTTGCGTCTTACCATTCCCCCTCCCCCTTTTTATGTAATGAAAAAGAACTATCTACCTATCTAAACTATGATCCCTTTTAGCACCTCCCTAACAACGACGCCAAAATGTTGGGGAAAAATATTAAACAAATTATAACATATATCCAACGATTTAATTGTCAACTCGAAGAGAAAGCATAAACTTGTGAGGTACAAACAAAATATATGTAGGGGCAGAGTGTTGCTAAACTTAATATAATATTCTACATAACTGAAATCGAAAATATATGCAACTGAAATTAAATTAAAATTCCAAAAGCAGAAATGACATGAAATAAATGTAATCTAGAAAAGAAGAAAATTGCAGGAAATAAATCTAATCTATGAGAGCATAAGATTGCATGAAATAAACTGATATAAAACAACTAACATTAATTTGTGAGCTCACAAAAAACCAATACTATCAATTCATAAGCAAGACATAATTGAAAATCTATATTAACAACTCATAAGAAAGAAATAATTGAAAATCCATATTAACATAGGAGAGTAACAAGATTTGCATCAAAGCATAATCTCCATTACGCAAGAAT